>JBBBDQ010000672.1:1220000-1452500 GCA_037127315.1 Ascarosepion bandense
GAAGACAAAGTGTTATTCCGCCTGGTAGTTTATCTTTCTGGCAATCATTAGTGGCAGTCCTACAAGTTTCCATTTTGGGGCTAATCCTGTTGTTGATCCATGTTCATGACATAGATGATCTAATCAAACAGCGTTGAATTATTTGTTAATGATGCTAAGCTATATCAGCGTGACAATTACAAAGAATACTGCTCATAACTTCAACATGATTTAAAATCTATTTTCATTTTCTTGGCATCTAAAATTCATTGCGGAGTAGTGTGCTGTGGTGTAAATCAGAGATAAGTTCAGATACACTTATACACTATATGAAGTTTACCTTAATCAACTAAAATAACAAAGAGAAATGATTATTCTAATTTCATATGATTAATCAAGTATTTTTAAAATTGTAAAGGTTAAATAAAGAACAGATGTAAACAAAGTTTACTTTACAAATCTTACATCTACCAGATATAGACTATCTCTCATTTATGTTTTGAGAAAAATAAAATATTTAGTGATGTCCGGTCACGAGGAACATACGCTTGAGACCCTACCACTCCACTTGAGAAGTGGGTGGATCTGCAACCGGGTTGCAAGGGCTGGGCAATTTTTTTTCTTAGCCGAGTGTATGCGCTTGGGTTATGTTGTAGATCAGTTAACACCCTCTGGTGCTCTCAAAAATGTAACGGTCTGTGAGCCGAGGTACTATAAAAATAAAAACCAATGGCAGTCGAGTTCATTTTGTCAGTCTCTCTGCTTTCGGGCCGAAAGAAACCAGACGAGGCTCCGCCGAAGTGTAGAGTCTCGTCTGGGGAAAAGCAGATGAGAATTTTTATCCAAGCTTACAGGCTCAGTATTTCCAGTTAAATGGCCTTGTGCCGCATCTACCTCGGGCATCCACCTATATGGGAGGTGGTTGATGATTTTGGCGTGTCATTGACGATTACCATCGAACTTATTTCTCTGCGACACTAACGACCAAACCTCTCCTCTCTTCCACTATTTGTTGTTCTGTCTTCTGGTGTTTGGCTCATTGTATTGTGTTGTAGATACTCAGAAAACATCTTCTGGTTATTGTTCTACCACCTCGGCGATACAACAGATTGGCGACAAAGAAAATTCACTATTTACTATAATAGTGGTGGACAAAGATTTGTTTTATCGACTGACGAAATCAGTACGCTGGGGGAAAAAAACTTACACCGGAAACAATAGACTGATGAAGAAATATCAACAAACAAAATCTATTTACAACAGATTTGGCTACGTAGATTTCAAACAAGCAGATGTATAATAACAAATTTGACATCGAAAACTCGTGCAGTTTTGCCTAAAATTCATTTGTATAGGTTTACTAACGAAAACAAAAAGTTTTTCCGACAATTTCAAAATAATCAGGAACAACAGAAAATTTAAAAATGAAGAACTTTCATAAATTCTTCCTTGAAACTTTTAAACAACAAGAATTTGCACAAAAACATTTTTAGACAAAAGGTATTAGCAGAAAAACGAGAAGAAGAATCAGCACCAAAACAGTAATTAAAGCTACTTGCTATACTGTAGAAAAGTTTCTCAAAAAGAGAAACAAGCCCAGATAAACCAAACACAATTTCTCAGGGTGTTGTGTTTAACTCAATTGATAATTTTTCATATAAACCTGAAGGGGAGGTTACATTTTATGCTTATTATCGCAGGTTGGAGAAGATATTTGTTAAAGACTGTTTGAACAGGACAAACGATAAAAAAAAATTCGTTTACTGTTAAGTAAGTTTTGCAATTCGGAACACGAAAAATACAGAAACTATATTCTACCAATACAACCTGGAGAAATTACGTTTGAAGAAATTATCCTGACATTATTTAAAATGTTTGGAGAACGTCGTTCTTTAATTAAAACGCGATGGCGTTGCTTAAATTTATCAACAAACGATGATGACGATTACAGGACGTACACAAGGAGTGTGAAAAGTTCCAACTGAATGAATGAATTAAGCCAGGATATGTTCAAGTGTTTAATTTTTGTACACGGATTAACCTCACCAAGTGAAATTGAAGTACGTGCGAGACTCTTAACAAAGGTGGAACAATACCAGGAAATAACTATACAAAATTTGGCTGATGAATGTCAGAACATTGTAAACTTAAAAAAGATACCGCAAAAAATGAACAATGAGACATGACCTATATTAGAAAAGTGAAACCTCAAAGTAGTAAAATTAAAATATGCTACAGTTGTGATCAGTTACATATATACAAGCATTGTCTATTCAAACATAAGAAAATGCTGCATTTATGGATATAAAGGTCATAAAAGTTCTTTTTGTAAAAGTGAAGTCAAACGAATACCAAAAAATACAGTTCGTTATACCACGTGTGAAAAAGTGGCAGGAAAATAAAATTCATAAACGCCTGATTGAATGACATGAAAGTAAATATGCAAACTGAGAGAATTAGACCGTTGTACGCTGCGGTTTTCTTCAGGTGCTCGGAATTGTCTATATTTCTGAGATGAGGTAGTATTTACATTATTTCCATTATTCGAACTGTTGTCTTCTTCCTTGTTGCCGTATGTACGACGATTCGTCCTTTGTACCCTCCGGCCTTCTTCAGGGGCTAAGAATTTCAAACCGAAATCTTTATTACAATCACTCAGGTATATCATCGCCTCTGCGTAAATCCATGATTAGAAATCATGCGTTATCTCCCTCTAACCCTGCAAGTTACTTGTTCACCACTGCTGTATCCTGGTATTGAACTCCCAAATCTAAGATTCAAGTCAGGAACTAACCAACGTCTATATCTACTGGGCCATGTGTCCTTAAGGACAAGAACAACTGAAGTTTTGTGACTTATAAATCTAATGTCCAGTATCCTTTTTTTTTATCTGAGTTCATATTGCAATTTTTTGATATTAACACATGGCCCATTGTATTAATATCCATTATCACAGATATTGTGCTGTAGATACTCAGGACACATATTCTGGATTTCGTCCTGCTACCTCGGCGATACAACAGATTCTCACGTTAAACAATTGACCTTGTGTCGCAACTAGCTTTTTTGTACTTGAAACCACACTTCTTCGACTATTACACGAGTACAGTGCTGTTCTCTAGATCTTACGTTACAAAATTGACTTACTGCAATCATCTCAGGAGATGAGCCTTGGTATAGCAGGTGAAAACAAACTACCATCAATTCAGTTGGGACACCCGTTAACCTTTCCGGGTGACGTATATAAAATTCGGTAATGGGTATTTGTAATGGCATCGAAAAAGTTCTTCGGTTTTTCAAACAGAAGGATGCAGGGTCACACACACAGGCTGATAGAACAAGACTCGAAAAAGAAGACATTTCATTGCCCTAAGGACAACAATCTTGGGAAATGTTTACCAAGTGATGTTGTGAATGCATCAATGCTGGGTATTATCAAAATAAAACTGAGAATCCTGCTCAAATGATCCGAAGGACTATCGACTTATTCTACTTGTGACTGACATGAGAAAGGAAAAATATTCGGTCTAAAACGAAACGTGAGACACAATATAATCTGCTTTATGTTACACTCGAAAAAATAAAAAGTTATAAAAACAAGGAATAGTATTAATTTTGGTTCAAACGCACATAATAAGACTTGAAATAATAAATTATTTCAGGCATAATGGAAAATTTTTTTAATAAACGATATTCTTCTGTGGTCTCTGTATTTAAAATTTCTTCATCAGAAATATTTTTATTTCACGTTGTTTGAGAAACAAAACCTGACGCCAACTAACCATGGCATCGATACTCTCAATATGTTTATTATTGTCTATAAAAATCACACAATATATTGCTTATATAAAAATAAGTATATCTCAAAAATTGTGCAAACAACGGTTGGTTAATATCGATTTTATTGTGAAACTTTGAGTTAGAGAATAAAATTAGACAGTACACGCACACACACACACACACACACACATACACGCACACTCACACATATCTAGATATATATAGATATATTATATACATAAGGATATCTACGCAGTTAAAATCATGTATGTAAAAATATTTCTGATATTATTATATATATATATATGTGTGTGTGTGTGTGTGTGTGTGTGTGTGTCTGTCTGTCTGTCTGTCTGTGTCTGTCTGTCTGTCTGTCTGTCTGTCTGTCTGTCTGTCTGTCAATTATTTTTACGTATAGTGTAACTGTAAAGGAATGATTAAAATGACAAATGGAAAACTACAATTAACCGACACATTTTGTTTTCTGAGGGACGTCATCAGGGCAAATGTGGGATTGATTTTTTGCTCGTAATCATTCTAAATGATCTGCTTTCCCTATAATGTTCTTTTAAGAATAGTTTTCCTTTCTATCGTTTTATATATATATATATATATATATATATATGGGTAATGATGTCAAATTTTTAAATCTTTAGGATAATTCGGAAGGATCTATTTTATAAAAATATTAAAGAGATTGATCTATATAGAGAGCTTAATAGATATTCTTCTCCTTCTTCACATGCCGTGTTCCTTCAGGACCTAGGCGGCAATGGACTTCCACTTGACTCTGTCTATTGTCTCTCTCCATAATTTTCCTGTTGGTATCTCTCCCAAGCCCGGCTCCGTCAACAATTTGCTCAGACTTAACAAGTACGTCTTGCTATGCTTCCCCCTGTCTCTTCTTCCTTTATCCGGCCTGTGAGTATTAATTTCTCCAGGCTTTCCTTCCTCAGTACGTATTCCATGAACCTCATTTGTCTCCTCCTGATATTTATTATCAGTTTTCTTCTCGTTTGCATCCTTTCCAACACTTCATCGTTGCACACTTGCTCTGTCCATGGTATCCTCAGCATCTTCCTGTAAACCACATTTCTGCTGCCTCAAGCTGCTCCTTCATCTTTGAGGAGATCGTTCAGCATTCAGTTCCATACAGAAGGACAGATATCACATAACAATCTAGCTCTCTTTTCTTTGTTTCTAATGAGATTTTCCTGTCTTTCAGTACTCTGGTTAGCGTCTGAAATGCGTCTTTGGCCATGCCAATGCGTCTTTGGATCTCCGTGTCGCATTTTTCATCCTATGTCAAACCACTTCCCAGGTATTTGAATTTTTTTACTCAACCAGGGCAATATGATACACATCAAGGAAAAACGCAACACATGTAAAGTGGTTATAAACTGTATTTTATTTCGACGGGTAAGTTTTTAGTACCTATCTCTTCAGCACGCAAATTACAAATAGTTTAATTCATTGAGAACGTTACCAGAAAAACAGTTAAGTCAAGTAACATGATCCAGTGAAGAATTTTTCCAGGTCTTATGCAGTTAGTATCCTCAAGGATACAGGGATGAGGCCTAAAATATTCGTCGGTCAAGTGTGGCGATTGGCGGTATGCGTCAGAACAAGATTAGGATACATACCCACACACCCGTGCCCACACACACACATACACACACACACACATACATTGGAGTAGATAGACTAAACTATCGCCCGGTTCACACTCCATCCACGTCTATTAAACAGGTGAAGAGGCTCATCCCTTGTTTCCTGTTTAGGATTTGGTTTCCGGCTTTCTCTTTTTCAATCTTTTCACTCATATGTAGCCCCCTGCACATCAGTGGCGTTACCGCCTTGCTCGGGGTGATATGATTAATATATATATATATATATATATATATATATATATATAAATGTAGTCAAAATATATATATATAAATGTAGTCAAAATTAAGTGGTGAGAACTGTTTCATGCTAGATGCAATCATCAGGCTCACACATCCTTTATATATATATATATATATATATATATATATATATATATATAAACATACTAACTATTGATTATATCCACACACTCACATACACACACACACAAAAGCATATACACACATATGTATATGCTAATATAAACATGCACACAAACATACACACAAATTTATACACCAATTTACACGCATAGATAATGGAACTATACATATATACAGGCATATCTATCAAACACATAAAAGAAAGCTAATCCCAATTTCCTTCGCTAAGTAAAAAATACAGTAAAAAGATCTATCAAAGAATATTCAGCACAAAATGAAAGTTAGGTTGCAAGTAAATTAGAGTGGGGGAGCTAAATTCCTATATAACGGGTAACTTTAATATATATTAACAAGTGGAAACTGGTTTTGTGGGTCTTTTAGGGCAAAAGGAATGATTATGCTAAAGGAATGTTTATGCTAACGTTATTACATATGCGCATGAAGAAAAGGTAACACTGAGATTTTAAATTAATTTTCTTAAATGCATTCTCCATTTTCATATGAATAATTCCCTAAAATTCCTTTTGATATCCAAGAATTTATATATATATATATGTATGCATAACTCGCAGGAGTTACGATGTAAAAGTAATCAATGCTAACCGTTTGCACGCTTAGATTACAACATGTACCATTAAGAACGAGTATCGACAAATACTTTCGTTCGTTTAGGTCACGCACGCTGAGCGGAATGAACAAATGTTTTTTTTAATAAGTTTGGAGGCAGTACGTCATAGATAGATAGATAGATGGATAGATAGATAGATAGAAACAGACTGAGATAGATAGATAGATAGATAGATAGATAGATAGATAGATAGATAGATAGATAGATAGATAGATAGATAGATATCTGTGTTATGTTTCATGTCAGTCTAGTTTTCAGGGTGAAGTAAAAGATAATTTTGATGAAAGAAAATTGTGCTGCGCCTTAGGAACTTACCTGTGTGAAAGGTAATTTTACGAAATCTTTCTTATTGCTCAAGTCTAAATACTAACCAAAGGGTCTGAAACTGTACGGAAGACGAACTCTACCTAGAAAACTCGGATCCCTGCATAGCATGGGGTAAATCGATGATGGGATCCATTTTGCTTCGGAACGTTTTGAGCAATATTGCCACAAATAAATCGGTGCAGGTGATAGAAAAACTACAACTGAACTATATGATAGAAGGCAAACCATCCCGAAAGTCAGTAATATTTTTAGCAAGCATATAGTATTTAACAGTCAATAAGTCAGTTAAGTGATACACACTTGGACGATCATGTTTCGAAAGAAAAATGACTGACTGGGCAGAAGAAGTTCCGCTGTAGGTTTCCATTACTTACTGCAATAGTATGGTTGCTATCCAAAGCTATAGAACCCAATCTGCCCCGCTATTTGACCCATAGCTGGAGAGAGAAGAGACGGATTAATAATTTTTGTAAGGGTATTTGCGCGTATATGAATGCAACGAATTCAACTGGAATACAAACTCGAAGAATTGAGCCGATATCCACTGCCCCACAACCAGTATTTGTTTGAAAAAAAAATCATCACGTCCGGTTTAGAAAAAGAATCTTTGGGCACACTATCGACTCAAAGCGATTCCTTACATAAATATCAGCACTAAAGATCGCGTATTTCCTTCGGGTTTTCTTGCTACTCTCCAGATCTGCTCAAAACCACATACATTTTCACAAAAGTAACATAAACCTGTCTATATTTCTTAGATGAGATATTGTAATTATTATCAAAGGCCCGGGAGTTCAATACCTGGCTACAGGCGAAATGAACAAAAATCGAAGATTTGAGTTAAAGGGAGATAACTTATACTGAGATATCTGGAAGAAGCATGGCTTCTGGAACTAGAACAATATATCTTGGTGAACGAAACAAAGGGTTCAGTTCAAAATTCCAAACACTCGAAGAGAGCCTGAAAAATACAACGATGGAAACCTCATAAACATGGCCACAAAGACAAGGTCAACAGTCTAAACGATGTAAATAATGTAAATAATATAAATTTCTTGTAATTCGTCGTCAATAGATGTAAGATTAATCTGCTTGGGCTTGTTTAACGTCATGATAGCGAACGTTAAATAGAACGATCCACTTTCGATAAGACTACATACGTTACAATTTTGTTCAGACTGAAGATTATCTGGGATTTCGGTCATGTTTTGCTGTCTGAGTACCCGTTCCAAAATTGCATGATTAAGTTTCTTTACTACGAGCGCTGTACAACCACCGATTACCATTTTCCTCCACACTGATCGATTTTCTGTCAATGTTTTTCAGGCACTCAGCCTCGCTATTGAGAGCTTTTTTTTTTTAACAACATCCTGAAAACTTTTGTGTGTATGTTTCAGGCCTTTATTATGTGGTATACTTCCGTAAAAATAACTATCTAGATAATCTGTCATCTCTCTTTTTAGTATTGTATATGGTTAAGGGCGAAAAGCATTTACATTCGAACAGAGTTAGGGGCAATAGACTGCCTCTTGGTTGTAAGATTGTGTGTAAAATAAAGAAAAATACCTTCTAAAATCTCCAGGGTATTTAATATATATCGCGTGTTCTAATTACTTTTTTTAATCGTATCACCCCGAGCAGGGCGGTAACGCCACTGGTGTGCAACGGGCTACATAAGAGTAAAAGGATCATGTAGAAGAGAATGAAGAAAAAGACGAACCAGTTAGAAAAGAGCAAGAGAAGGCTGGGAATACAGGTGTAATGATAGTTGAAAAGGTGGAGAGAAAGGAAAGGATATACAGGGTGGTGAAGAAAGAACTAGAGTCAAGTGGTTAAGAGATGGGTATTAGCAATGCATTTAAATTCCTGGAGGTTGTATCCATCAGGAAAGCAAGAATATGGAAGCGAGCTCCACAGGCGGGAAGTGCGAGAAAAGAAGCTGATGGTGTAGAATTGTGGTCTGCATTTGGTTGATCTAACTGTGAATGGGTGAGACCCATTTAGCAGTCTGGTTTCACGAGTAAACGCCTGGTGCAGAGGCACCTGTAACTTCCTTTCGTTAGAGCAGAAGCCATTAAAGTATTTATAGAACAGACAAAGGGATGCCACATCCCGTCGGTGGGGAAGTGGCTGGAGTCGAGCCGTTAAGTCGGTACCTATACAATATATTTGGAAAGGCCCGTTTATGGTCAAAGCCTCGCAAACAACAGAAAAAACAAGTTGCATATATCATTGCCATTTCATTTGCCTATGAATTGATAAAACATTAAGAAGAACGCAAGATTTTCTATATTAAGAAGTTTCTTCCTTGAAAATTTCTGTATGATAATTTGTAGACATTTGTACTGAGTACAGGTGTTTGATATCTCTTATTGCTTAAAAGTGAAATAAGTGTCACCGCGTCGCAATATCCATATTTCGTGGTGGCTTTTTCTATTATTTTGTCTCCATAAAAAGACAATTCAATTATAGTTTTTAAAAAATCATAATAAAATAAGTATGACAAATATAATTATTAATTCACTTTTTCTATTTCAATGAGAAGCGACGCCATTTTTCTCCTCGACATTTTCACTACTGAACAAGCAGTTCATACCGACAGGTCTTTTCATTTTTAAGAACATACTAGAAGGCTTTATCTTTAATCACTCAACAAAAATTCTAGGTTAGAAAACTTTACACATTTTTTCGATTAAATTATCTGAACAGTCATTACATACATGAATAAAAACAATATGAGAAATACTATATAGAGTTTAATTATTTTTTTATAATCTTTATTCCATCGGATTCCGATGAGTATTTTCGCTACATTTGACCTCAAACTCACGGCATATTACTGTTTTAAACAACACATATCAAGCAGATAGTAAATGACACTCGTTTTGTTATTTCTACATCTTGCTGTTCTGTTTTTTTTATTTTTATGAATATTTTTTGGTATATATAAATGTAAGGAATTATATATATTTACTTAATCAGTGTTATAATTGCACACGAATTTAAAATTCGTAGTTTATAAAAACAATTTGTTTTTAACAAATATACAACGATATATATCCCAAGTAGGCACGTACGCGGACGACACCACCCTTTACTCTCGCCTCGATCAAAAATCTGCTGAGCGTGAGAAGGACCTCCCCAATCCGTAGTGGACTGGGGCAAAAAAAAAAATGGCTCGTAAATTTTAATGCTTCCAAAACGAAGCTGCTATCTATTAACCATCATAGACAATCGCTCCTCCCCCCACCCATTAGCATGGAACAGGCCAACCTCCCCGAGAGTAAAACACTACGCCTCCTTGGCCTCACATTCTCAGCAGACCTCAAGTGGAATGACTATATCGAATCCATTGCTAAATCCGCTGCTAAGAAGGTCCGTTCACTGTGCAGGGCCAGGAAGTTTTTCTCGTCTGAGTCCATCCTGCACATATATAACTCTACCTTCCGCCCGTGTATTGAATACTGCTGTGACATCTGGTCGGGTGCCCCTGCTATTCAACACAGGGTTCTTGACGAAGAATCTGTAATGTGATCGATACTGACTTGGCAGCTCGATTGCAGTCGCTGTCTCACTTACGGGACGTGGCTTCCCTGTGCCTCTTCTATAAATACTTTCACGGTTTTTGCTCCAATGAACTTAGATCAACGGTGCCCCCTAGGTATGAATTTACATGAGCTACTAGATTAGCAACTAGATCCCACTCTTTTACAGTGAAAATAATAAAATGTAACAGCATTTACTACTCTAACAGCTTCTTTTCACGCACTTCCCACCTGTGGAATTCCCTTTCAAATACTTGCCTTCAGGACAGCTACAAGCTCCAGGAATTTAAATGTAAGTTCAATAGACATCTCCTATCTCCCTCACTCACATCCATTTTCTCAAGCTCTTTTTTCATCTACTCCACCCCCATCCTCGGTATTCCTATCCGTCTATTACCCTCCTTCTGACATTTCCTATAACTAACCCATCTTTCTCATCATTTTCCCCTATGTAACCCCCTGCGCAACAGCGGCAGTAGAATGCCTTGCTTAGGGTGAGATGATTAAAAGTATATATATATATATTTTGGAATGATGATATAACAAGAGATTTCATTGTCCTTATGGTACAGTTTAAAGGAACTATTATCGAGGTCAAGAGATATATCTAGGTAATTCACAATCTTTAAGTTAAAAGCAATTTCTATTTCAAATCCTAGCATACTGAAGTTCATAATTTTCTTTTTGATTTCCATAGGCAAAGGGTCATTACTATTCGAGATCAACAGAAGTCCATCATCTCGGTACAAGCCTATAACTTTCAAATAATAACACAGAGTTTCGATAGCATAACATCTGCATTATTAAGGGCTGTTACATAAAGGAATTGTTTTAGGTGGTCCTGCAGATAAACGTTCAAAGGTTTGAACTCAGAGAAACGTGCAGACCATGTATCCGGTCCTCCCCAATAAAACTACCTCTCCTAATTGATGTTAGCCAGTGTATCGAGAACTATTTAACAAAAATGTTCTGGCTCGCCATCATGCATGATTCACATGCTTCATCGTATTAGTAGGAATACAACTTTTATCAGTTCCGGAATAGTGTTCGAAAAAAGTGCCTGAATGTTAAATCCAAGAAAAGCCGGAGTGTCTGACAGAGACATACACTTATGATCCGGACAGTAAAAGAGAAGCCAGTGAAAAGCCTCGGATGGTTGTGTGAAGATTCTACTGGTTGATCAGCACCAATGTAAAGAGGTGCAGAAAATGGCACTAGATGGACTTGAATCCATCAACAGAACACATCTTCGCGGCAAACTGAAGGTTAGGTGCTATCAGCATTCTTTGCTGCCTCGATTTCTCTGGTCGTTGCGGGTGTATCATATTACTTTGCGTAACATTTGACCCCAAACTCACAACGTATTACTGTTTTAAACAACACATAACAAGCAAATAGTAAATGACACTCGTTTTGTTATTTTCACATCTTGCTATTCTCTGCACTTTTTATTTTTATGAATATTTTTTGGTATATATAAATGTTTCTAGAATCACTGATTCTAATTTTCAATTGTATGCTTATATTTATGTGAACATAAAAGAAATAATGTCATTGATATTTTTTCTGCATTTTTCTCTTAATCAACCAGAGTGTGTCAACAAGTATCTACGCCAGTGAGTTGGAGTCCCTCCCTGCTTCATGAGACGTGACATGCAGCATTGAATAGAGCCATAAAAACTTTTTTCCGAAAAGCGGTAAGAAATCAACAGTGCGACAACCGGAAACAACAGAGGACGGCTTCCAACAAGCCGGAAAGCAGGAATCAGAGAGGCAAGAGTTTTGAGAGAACTGGAACTGGCAGAGGCCACATTCTTTTACAGCAACGGCTGGGATAATTTAGAAATTATGTCAGAGACCAGTAAGTGGATTATGCACATATCACCCGGTAGATCCTCTGTTCTAGGTGGCAAATCGAATGTGGGTACATCAGACAAGTCAAGTGTTGAGTTGGAAGAGAATTTCCGAGCAAAGCATTCAACCTTGCCTGATGTAGGTGCGAAGTTAAATTGATTGAATAAATAAGAGATTGAAGATTTGCTGTTTTAAACACATTCCTGTAGAGCCTTCAATAAGCTCTAGGACCAAAAATTCGAGACGCTATACTTTGTTTCATTCTATCAGCAAACAGTGACTTTGCTTCATTTAGGACACGCTTGCACACATTAGGAGCAGAGAAAAAGAAACGTTTATTATAATCAGACGTATCAAACAGGTACAATCGAAAGAAGTGGTTTTTGTAGACTATATTTGCTGAGCATGCAGATGAGAACTAAAGATTTGAACTAGATTTAACTTTAAATGTCTTTACTGGAATAAAATCATTGATGCCGACTTTCACCCAGAAGGAAACCTCATCAGTGCATTTTTGAACAGAGACATTAAAAAATTAATTCCAAGAGACGTCACCAAGGAAATCACGGAACGATTATTAATCCGCTCGTTAATAACAGAGATATTAAGTTGATAAGAGACCCTTCACTGATCGGGAGCGGAAAGAGAGACTTGCAGATATTACCAGGTGATCAGTTGACCAATGATGTGCAGAGCTGCATAGCTCGACATGAATTATGGAAAGGAGCAAAGAAGATATCTACAGGAAAAGCCTGTAGATCAGGATTACTTAGGAAGCGCATGGGGAATTGCACCACTTTCGTGAGAGATTGAGTAATTGAGAAGGTCAATGTTTGGAATTCCAGCCAGATCAGTAAGAGATTGTTAGACCCACTTGGTATGATAGATACTAACGTCTCTGCACACATTTGGAAACGGGTCTAGGGAAATGGCCATGTCTATATTATCAGAAATACTATCTAACACGCAACAGTCATGAGAGGAAGTGGAGCAGTAGAGATAACTCACCGAGTTTAGTAGAGATAGACGGAGACACATTTAAGAATTGTCTGGAGATTCAAGAGAGAATTCCCCAGCCAGCTAGAGATGTTCGCCGACATAAACCCCCAGGCCATGCATGTTGACAATGGAGTACTTCCTAAAGAAAGGAAGGTAACCAGTAATAGAGAAGTCAAGAGTTAGGGATTGCAGATTTAAGATTAGTTTCACAAACAGCTACGATGTCATCGTCCTATTCGGATATGAACGATTTGACGTTGCAGAGATTAACACAAATACGACGAATGTTGGAGAAAGAAATATTTATATGTTTTTGTTGCGCTGGTTACTTCCATGATTATAAGACTCGTCTATGTTTCTAGAATCTCTGATTCTAATTTGCAATTGTATGCTTATATTTATGTGAACATAAAAGAAATAATATTGTTGATATTTTTCTTGGATTTTTCTCTTAATCAACAAGAGTTCTATTGAGCCTAATAATGCGACCACTGTTCTTCTAAACCGGCGGAATTGGCGCCGTCTTTTGATTAGACCAAGATTAATTCTTGCCTTCTATGCAAAGGAAATTTAATAAGAATTTTTTTTTTTTGCTTTGAGGTTAAGAACCTTATTCTATTAATCTGATTTTTCTCTACCTCGTTCAATAAATAGAATAATTTTCAGGATATGTCTGCCATGTATCATCTTTATGCTAATATTTTAACAGATTTTTTTTCTTTAATTATCAAGAGATCTTTATTTGCTATAATCGCACAAAGTGTTGCCAGACAAAAAGACGTCTTTTATCGCACGATCTTTCGGCGAGAACAGTACAGAAATCAGATTTATTGATCGATTTTATTTTTACGGCTTATCAACCGTTTTCAGGTTATTTAATGCTAGAAATATTTTTTCAGATCGTAAGAATTGCTTTTGTTTTCTGATAATAGGGATTTAGTATCTATGGGCTAAGTATTAGAACTAGTATTGGAATTATTTCGAACATCTCTTCTTGGTTGATATAGGTGTTATAATAGACACAACGTTTCAACCAAGTACCATCTGGTCATCATCATGTTGGAATTTGGTACTCGCATTTGTCATAATTTGTATTTGGTTGATATCGATGTTATAATAGACACAACGTTTCGACCAATAAACTTTGGTCATCATCAGGTGTCTACAGATTGGCTAATGTGGATTATCATGTTGATTATTGCAAAATATCCTGTGGAATTAATTATTGTTTTTCCATGTTGGAATTTGGTATTCTCACTACCATCATTGGAATAAATACAAATTATGACAAGTGGCACGAACCCACTAACATAACCCGGTTGTCGAAATCTATCTGACACTGAATATAAAAGGCTCAAAATATACACTACTAAAGTGACAGTGGCGTAGTGGATATAGTAGTTTGTTATACATGTGTTAGTGTCATCTAGTGGTCATGAATTCGATCCGTGGGCTTGGTAGTAGAGAACCAAATTCCAACATAAAGAACAATAATTGATTTCACAGAATATTTCACAATAATCAACGAGATGTTACACATCAGCCAATCTATGGACATCTGATGATAACCAGAGTGTACTTGGTCGAAACGTTGTGATTATTATAACAAAAGAAGAGAACAAAAAGATGAGAACAAAAGTTCGAATAAATTCCAAGATTATTGAATAAATACACATTAGGACTTGTTTTATTAATTATCAGGACTTGTTATTAATTTTTAGGACTTGTATTAAGCCATGGCGGTGTGTTGAATTCATATCATTCCCAAGGACATTGCGTAAGTCAATATAACGAACCAGACTAAAACTGGAACTTAGCTCTCTGATTTCTTATTTCCAGTCGTTATCTGTTACACCACCCTCACATCTCAGCTTACAGCACCTAGTATCGCAGGTGGTTACCATGTAAATATTGACTAAATTCGATGTAACTTTGATTTGGTGAACGTACAAGAACCGGTATTTCAATGTGATATAACCGTTAATCCGTCATAGTACCCACCTATTCAAACTTACAGCTTTGAATATTCCTTAACGGTCAGTCATCTAAGCATTTGCTAGGCCCAGCGTTGATTAATTTCGCTGATCGTACGAGAACCGGTGATTTTAACACAATATTGCTGTAACCTCTTTATTGTTCACGCATATGATATCTTACAGCCGATGGTATTTCCAAACAATCACTAATTACGTTACAAACAATCACCCTTCAGTTATAGTATGAAAACAGGTGTTTTAATCTGATATGTCAGTATCCTCGTTATGTTACAACACATCCAAACTTAAAGATTTTATGACCATATATTTAATATCCGCATTTTGAAAAAAACAGTAGCTACACTAGCATCTACGCATCGTTCATTCAGTAATGAATTAGATCACTCTGGTTACTGGCGTATGATACATCATACGCTAAAAGTCTGCCTCCTTCTAGCGAGCGCCCATAGCTCAGAGGTAGAATCGCCGACTGACCCCAATTCGGTCGGGTTACAATCCTGGGCTAAAAGCAATCGGATGTCTAAACGTACTGATGATATTTGATACAAATTTGTCTGCGGATGTCTATATATATATATATATATTAGTCATCCACATACAAGCCCGTTTTGCTATATCACAGCTCATCAGTGTGGCTAGACATATCCACTTGCTTCTGGCTGGGATCGAAACTCAACCAATTTAGTGTCAGTCGGAGTCTCTACTTCCTACCCCATTGGCGCATGGCATCAGAGAAGGGAAATTTTAATGTCTTGTATTTAAGCAATGTATACAGACGCCAGTCACCGAGAGAACTCAATTCATTTCTGAAGAGTACTGTTAAATATAAGACACAATGAATGTCTATTATGTTTAATCATGAGCCGTTCTAAACGTCGTATTTTTGCTTTAATTTCAGTTGAAAATGAAGACAAAATTCTCCAATATTTAGATAATTTTTTATTAAATTGGTTCTAAATTTTCGGCTCAGATGAGCCATCTCCAGAGAGGTTATTAAGACGGTAATACAGTAACATCCACCATCACCGACTATTTTATTTTGTCTTGACATAAAACTCCGCTAGGCAACGGCAACAGTTACCAAAAATAACAAACGCAGTTCGCAAATTTGCAATGCTGTTCTATGACGTCACACCGCGGGATAGCGTGAAATGACAACAGAACCATGTAGTCAAATGCAATGTAACGTGTTATGACCAAATTATCCAAATGTTGGAGAATTTTTGTCGTTATTTTCAAATGAAATTAAAGCCAAAATACGACGTTTAGAACTGCTCATGATTAAACATAATAGACATTCATTGTCTCTTATATTTAACATTATATGTTTAGAACATTATTTGCTGCCTCGATGCACTATATATATATATATATATATATATATATATATATTCGATACTTAATTATTGGTTTTAATAGGGTTAGAGCCAAGAACACAAATTAGAATTAGAAATGATGATATACCCAAATAAAGACGAATTGTTAAATGAAAGAACAGAAATTATGACTAAATGCATCCACACTAAGAAATGCCTTTTAGGTTCATACAACCATGGATGAAAACGTCATAATTCGTTTGAATTTAAACAATGCGCGTTCATAAATTCTCTGCCAAGTAAACTTTCAAATAAAACACCGTTACAAGAGCGTTCTTAAAAAGAAAAACGGTAGAAGGTAAAATCAGTTCTTAAAAATCGCCTGAAGAAACCACTCATAATAGAAACCTGGGTAGCGAAATAACTCGTTTAAAATGGAATATATATATATATATATTTATATATATATTAAGATCAACACCAATCGGCAGCTGTCTGTTTCATGCTTAAATGCAGTCTTCAGACCAATTGTGTCTTGATGATTGAATTTCACCATGAAACAGAAGCCACTTAAATATGCAGAACGTTTGGGCAGTTTTTACACATTTTATGTCCATAAAATTAAACGCTTGTACGAATACAAGAAAAACAAAATAAAAAGCATAATTGCAATACTTTGTTCGTTGTTTTTAAGGAAACATGTATAAAAAAAGTATTACTACACCAATAGACAATTATCAAATTACACGAGGTAGCCAACAAATAAAGTAACATCTTCTGTACAATAAAGACGGAAGCTGAAAATGGTTCGCCTGAAATAGACCTAAACTTCCACTTAACGATGGAATAACGTATCTTTCTTAATTTTTACATATATTTGCCATACAGGACACTCCCTTGGATTCTTCTATATCTACACTGCATATATATATATATATATATATCAATTCATTTATCTCTATGAGACCTGCTGAAGGCACAGAGCTTAAACGTCCGCTCTCCTTGAAGTAACTATAATAATATATTCAAAATAAGCTTAAAATCGCTGCAAAAATACAAAAACACAATTCCAATGTTGTCAGCAGACAAGTTGACAGAGCTTATATATACATCATTTTTGACATAACTAATTACCAAAAAAAAAAAAAATACGAAATATCACTGACGACCGAATTATATTTACCAAATTAAACAAAACCACCCAAGAAACCCTATAACAACCCGCCAACAAATTGATATCTTACAATGACGACTTATGTCCCTTAAAAATTAAAAATAAAAATACTGGATTATACCAAACAGAACCCCTTCTTCTTCTTCTATGTGCCCTGTCCCTTCAGGACGTAGGCGATCATGGATCTCCACGTCTCCCTATCCCTTGTGGCTCTCAGTATGTTTGCTCCTGTTGCTCCTGGCAACCCCCGTTCCGTCATCCACCTGATCAGTCCCTGCAAATATGTTATCCGCTGCCTTCCTCTGTCTCTCCTTCCTTCTATCTGTCCAGTCAGTATCAGGTTCTCCAGGCTCTCCTTCCTCATTGCATGTCCCAGGAACTTCAGTTGTCTCTTCCTGATGCTCAGCATCAATTTTCTTTTTGTTGCCATTCTTTCTAACACTTCGTCGTTGCTTGCATGCTCAGTCCACGATATCCGTAGCATCCTTCTGTAGAACCACATTTCGGCCGCTTCCAGTTTTGTCCTCATTTTCGATGATATTGTCCAGAAGGAAATATAAAATACATAAAGCCGGATACCCACAGCAACCCATCATTTTCCAGATCTTAACTCCTATCTTCGAACTAACAAAAAATTCGATAACGATATCATTACCGAGGTACCTCCACTTTTCAATATAAATTTTCCATACCTGATTTCAAAATGAAATTTTTAATATGAAAACCCATTCTTGAAGATTTCATTTCAGATTTAATTAAAAGCTTAATGATCAAATTTATTATTTTTATTAAGTAAAAATTTTTTGGTGTATTTCAGATAGAAATTATGTAGATTTGAAGTCACATTTAATTTCGATTTCTTAAATTTTCTTAAAAAAGGCCATTTTCTTAATCTTAAGAAATTTGTAAACAAACAAAAATTTATTGATTTCAAAAATATTTCAAAATATTTCTAACACTTTATTTTAGTAAAATTAGAAAATTGAAAGTTAAGTTAAGCTGATTTTAAAAAAATACTTACTTATAGCATAAAAAGGTAATATACAATTATTAACGATTGGTCGTGCTTATTTTTTTTTTTTAATCATTTCACCCCGGGCAAGGCGTAAATGTCACTGATGTGGGGGGGGGGGCTACATAACTGAAAGAAATTTAATTAGAGGAGGGAAAAGAGGATTACAAACATATTAGAAAGAAGCAATAGAAAGATGAAAATGCAGGTGTGATGACAGTTGCAAGCGGGGAGAGAAAGGGAAGGATATACGGGGTGGGGGAAGGGCTAGAGTCAAGTGGTTAGTAGATTAGTATTGACATTGCATTTAAATTTCTGGAGATTGTAGCCGTCAGGAAATCAAGAATATGGGAGCGAGTTCCACAGGCGGGAAGTGCGAGAGAAGAAGCTGCAGGAGTAGAATTGTCGTCTGCATTTGGCTAACCTAACTGTGAATGGGTGGGACCCAGTTGCCATTCTGGTTGCACGAGTAAACACCTGTTGAGGAGGCACCAGTGACTTAAGTTCATCTGAGCAGAAGCCATGAAAGTACTGATAGAACAAACAAGTGGTGGGGAAGTGGCTGTAGTCGAGCCGCCAAGTCAGCACCTATCACGTTACTAACTCTCCTTTGGAGTCTGTCGAGAACACTGAGGTGAGCGGCAGGGGCGCCTGACCATAAATGGCAGCAGTACTCCATGCAGGGTCGAATGGTAGACTTGTGTATATGCAGGATGGATTCATGCGGAAAGAACGTCCTGGATCGACACAGTGACCCAACCTTCTTATCGAAGGTTTGACGGATTCGTGACTGATTTGGTGATGACAGGTTGTACGCATGCCCAAAACCTATATATGTACCTATATATTTTAGCGTCATTCGACGTTGAAAATCAAACAATTAATACAATCCTTAACTTCGTGTATGAATATAATTTTATTCCACCTCCGTCCATTAAACTAAATACCCTCAAAAGATTACACCTACACATACACGGATAAGATGGCAATATCTATACCTAAACTAACAACGTTAGACCGTACTTCTCCAACTACTACATATCTCACTTGAAAACACGATATTTAAAAAACTCACTATTTCAAAATATAGGTCCACTACTTGATTTTAGGATGTGCGTTGTGGTGCAGTGGATATCGGCTCAGAACGAGAAATCGGGGAGCCGAGTTCGAATTCCAGTTGAATTCATGGCATTCACTTACGCGCAAATACCCTTGGGAAAGGTATTAATCCGTCTCTTCCTTCCAGTTATGGGTTAAATAACAGAACAGATTGAGTTCCATAGCCTTGGCTGGCAACCAGTCTACCGCAGAAAGCATCACTTCCCACTCCAGCTATGAGGCAAATAACAGAACATATTCAGTTCTATAGCCTTGGCTGGCAACCAGTCTACCGCAGAAAGCAATGGCAACCTACTGCGGGATAATCTTCTGCCCAGTCAGTCATGTCTCTTTCGAGACATGATTGCCCAAGCGTGTTTCACGTAAGGCTCTTAACTGACTGACTTGATTTTAACGAAAAACAAAGAACAAATTGATAATCTCAAAACTGCATCTGAAAAAACAATATCCTTATCTTTACCTATGAACTTAAGTAAAGTTATTTTCTTATGTCAAAAAAACATCCCATTCTTATATAGTCTTGTAGAATTCATTAATAAACACATTCATTTCATTATATAAAATACTCACTAACCAAAAGTCTTGACACCTTAGTTTTAAGAGTGAATGCCTTCTTAAATATAAAATAATAGTTATAAAATATGTCCTACAGAGAATTAAACATCTCATCTACTTTTTCTTTAAAGAACTCAATAATGTAAAACACTATTTAATAATGGTTTTCTTAACTAACTCATCAACCACCAGATTAGATTATTTTTTATAAAATAGTTAACAGCGACACTGAACATGCAGATAAATGCTATCTAAACTTATTTATAAATGGAACTTTGTCTGTGTGGGTGTGTCTGTATGTGTGTGTCCGTTACCTATAGACTCCGAAACGGCTGAACCGATTTCCTTGAAAATTTCCACAGTTGTACTATAAGCATCTGCGAATTTTCGTAGCTAGGTTTTGTGTCGAGGTACACCCGATAAATATCGAAAATCGATAAACGAAAAATCGGGTTACAGAAATAGTGGTCAAATTTTAATCAAATTTGATACACTCATAGGCAAAGACATAAGAAACAACATTCAAAGGTTCAAGGATGCAGTTATTACAATAAAGCAGAAAATCGATAATATATATTAATTTCGTATCACCCCGAGCAAGGCGGTAACGCCACTGATGTGCAGGGGGCTACGTGATAGTGAAAAGATTGGAAAAGATAAAGCCGGAAACCACATCCTAAACAGGGAACAAGGGATGAGCCTCTTAACCTGTTCAATAGAAGTGGGTGGAGTGTGAACCGTGCGATAGATAGATCTATCTACTCCAATATATATATATATATATATATATATATATATATATATATATATAAATGGCAAGATACCGGGTCTGATCAAAATCAGTTTTTCAGCCCATTTATTTTGGTTTTTGCTTCGGATTTGGCTTTAAGTAGGTATAATTGTAGTTCTTAGTCTCAGCCATGATACCATTTACTCAGAGGACTTATTTAACCTTCAAAATTCAGTTTACAACGAAAAAAACTTAATTGATATTGATACCAGGAAATCAAAATTTGACTTTCATCCATTCATTTTTCTTTCAGTCTACGGTTCTGCTTTAACTGGAAACGACTATTGCTTTTTAGTCTTTCGTGCCAACGTCCAAAGAGTCTGAAATCCAGGACCATGGATTAATTCTAAAGCTTTCATTACACCGGAGCAACGCCGGGCTATACTGCTAGTACATATATATATATATATATATATATATATATATATATATATATATATATATACTAGGTGAGATTGGTAAATTGTCGCAATTATTTCATTATTTCAAATATTCTTTAGGCTGAGTCTGGACTCCAGGACCATGGATTATTTTTAATGCTTTCATTACACCGGAGCAACGCCGGGCTATCCTGCTAGTAATCTACAATCCTAACTCTTCTGGTTAATCATATGTACTGTAATCCTAACATTAATTATTTGTTACAATGTTGTTTAGGCTTACATTCACTACCAGCTAACTCTAAAATCTAGTAATTCTACAATTAATAATTTTGAATGGTTTTAGATCTATTTCCGTACATTAAAACATTACATTTTTGTATTAACAAAACCATTAAAGACGAATATTTTATTGTTTAAATTTCACTCTAGTCTCAACTCAAACATTTTTTAGCAACATATTTGTTCAAAACTCATTTAAACTGATACCACTGACAATTCCTTTTCTCTTGTCACATTGTTACACTTTAATGTTTCAATATCCATTTGGCTACACACATAAATCTTCTAAGTTATTATAACTTCCCATTCCACTATATTCAATTAATATATTAGCATCTATTAAAATGTTTTTTGAATTTCTTTGTTTATATATATATATATATATATATATATATATATATGATTTTGTAACTGAATCACATTTTAATGTCTGATTATTGTGCATTGAGTACGGAAATTTGAAAACTTTTGAGTTGCAGTATGTTATTAATATAAAAATATTAATAATCATATATATATATATATATATAGTAAATAACTAACCTAGAGAGCCAACGAACCTACCTAGGTTTCACCAAATTAGACTATGTACTTTGACTGATGTTCAAGTGCTTAGCACGTGTTTTTTTACCATCTTTTTTTCCTTCCGCGTATGTGCTGCGAGGGTTTTTCGAAACAAGTATAACGATAAGTATATATATATATATATATATATATATATATATATATATATATATATATATATTGACGTTATGATCGTAATCATACCCCAATGTTTTTACTTATAAAATTTAGAATTAAAAAGTATCAAAAAATATGCTGACATAATTTTTATATATATATAATAATTTATTTTTAAAATGTACTTATTTTATAACTGAAAATGTTCGTCATTTATTTGGCATTATTTATTTGGGATTTAGGATTATACACACCATCTTTTGAAATTGGAAAATACATTGATGTAAAGCTTCCCAACAACGTTTTTCGCAGAAGTCTAAAGTAATATAAGAAAAATTCATTGAAAGTTTTTTTTTTAATTTTTATTTTTTTATTTTTTTTTTTTTTGGGGCAATTGTTCAGTTGTTTGTTAAGTAGAATTCCGAAGGTAGATAAATATGTTCCATATAACATTCTAGAACGGAACATTAATCAGCGTTGAAAAATTGAATTTTCTTTCCCGATATAAGAAAATGTCATTTATTGGAACGGGATAGCCAGTTGCGATGTAAAACAGATTTATTACGATTATGCGACAGAAAGAAAATCGTGCCTAGATCCAGGATATTTTTCAATTTATGAAGCTAAGCGGAATAAGTTCCGGCAAATATTGTTCTACACGTTTGCTCAGATTCAAAAGGAATTATTTATTAGGTATTTCTGGAAAGTAGACAAAACGAAACGTGCAAGTAAGACATGAGTTATAGATTTCTTCTGAACGCTGAATAGGAAAAGAAAAGTTATTTTCCTCGCAATAAAATCGAGTGGTGTTTTTTTTTCTTTTTTCTGTGACATAGAAGCTTTGTCATGTTGGCTGTTTTCCAAACCTGCTACCTTCAAGAACCACTTGTCACATACGATGCAATAATTCTTATCTAGTCAACGGTCACCAGAATTTTTGAAACATTCATCTGTGTGTTAATAAAATTAAAAGCAGAATCATTTTTTATAACGGAATTCACAATAAAAATACAGACACAAGACCATGAAATGATAAGCAAAATATAAGCATTTTTAAATTTAATTCGATTTCATTTAAAAACACTCCGACCTACCAAAGGCTATGCGTAACATACATGATGACAATACAAACATCATAGGATCATTCACATGCAAAAAAAGACTAAAAATAATATATATATATATATATATATATATATATATATATATATATATGAGATAAATATAGATTAAATTGTTTTTGATTGATTGATTAATTAATTAAATTTTTAAATTTTAAATAGTAAATTTGAACCCCTCTACCCTCCTCTTCCTTTCTCCTATTAATATCTACCTTTTATGATGTAAGGGTACTTAGACTAACTTAACCCCCAATTTTTTTCTGCAAATATGTATATATATATTTTTCCCATCACCTAAAACATTTTTTTATATATTTAAAAAAAAAAGAATTTTTTTTAATTTTTGAAAAAGATTTTTTTAATAAATTTTATTTATAATTTTAATCTAGGTTTATAATTAATTAAATAAATGATTAATTAGAATAATTTAATTAAATTTAAATAAATCATATATCAGCATTTTCCCCCAAATAAAGTTTTTTCTAAAAATATTTTTCTAATACTTTTTTTCATACTTTAACCCATTTATAAACGCTAGTTTTCTTAACACGTCCCTAGCGTCTCTACGAATATGAATTTTTTTCTTTTTTTTTTCTTTTTTCTCCCTCTCTTTCCATTTTGTCTAGCTCACTTATCAGTCAAACAACACATCCTATTTCTTCCATTACCCCTTTCCCTTTGTAAATCTAGACAAAGCCAATTTTTTAAAATTTTTCACTTCCAACTCAATCTAAAAGTAATGTTGCGCAAAATCTAAAAATAGACATTGATTGCTATCTAGTTTTTTTGTGACGTAAATTTTTGAACTTCCGCCGGTAAAATCTTTTTTTTTATGTCATTTTGAATATTGATAGTTGTCGATGAGATGTAAAATCTCTCTTAGGGATTTCATGTTGAAATGATCATTCAACGGTTTTGAACTTCGAAATTTATTTTATTTTATTATATATATATATATATATATATATATATATATATTATTTTTAGCCTTTCTTGCATGTGAATGATCCTATGATATTTGTGTTGAATTTGAAAAACAGTAGCTACTCTAGCATCTACGCAACGTTCATTCCGTAATGAACAAGAACACACTAACTCCTGGCGTATGTATACATGGTATATCACACGCTAAAAGTATGCTTTCCTCTACCGAGCCGACCATAGCTGAGAGGTAGAATCGCCGATTCAGTCGGGTTTCAATCCTGGGTAAAAGCAATCGGATGTCTAAATGAACTGATGAGCTGTGATACAGCAAAACAGATCTGTCTGCGAATGGCTATATATATATTTATATATAGGTAAGTAAATGTATGCTTAAACATTGTGTTTGTATATATTTTAGGTTTTATTTTTAATTCCATGTGCATTAATATTTTAGTATTTTTGTTTAAATAGTGTAATTTTGTATGTATGTATAAAATAATAAAAATAATATCTACAAAATTACACTATGTGTGTGTGTGTATTACATTTTATAGTGCTAACCATACGCCTTTATCGCCTTTTTTATTCGGTATTAAAACAAATTAATTTTACTCTATTAAATTAATTATCTACTTACATAAATTGATTAATTATTAAATTTATTAATTTATTAATTAAATAAATTGAATTGAATTGAATATCTAATAAATAAATTAAATCATTTACCTCATTGTACTAATAGAATTGATATCTATTTGAATTACTTATCTAATCTGATTATCTAATTGTATAGATTAAATTAATTATTAATTATTATTAATTAATTTTATTGGATTATATTAGTTATCCTATTAATTTTTACTTCAATGTTTACTCTATTAAACCAAACTAATTTTTACTTAAACTTAACCGTTTAATAACCAATTACTTGTCTTTACATGTAATACGGTAATAATTCCTAAATATAATTGAAATTGAACAATCATCACCCCTTGAGTTTGTATGCATCTATAAATACATGTGTATGCATGCATGCGTAAATATCTGCGTTTTACATATGCGTATCTTTTACGCTTTTATTTTAAAAATGTAAACAAACTAGTTATCATCCTTACACCCTAAAGACATTTATTTTATTTATATTTATAGCGGGTTATCCATTCTTTTCCAGTTTATAATGGGAGTCCGTTCTAGTGAATGGTAGTTGTGTATTGTTGATGATTGATGGAATTTGGCCTTGTTGTAGATAGCCCAAGCCTGTCGTGTGCGTTAGATCTCGTCCGTCTAGGCCTGGCGCACCGTCACCGGCTTCCGTGGTTCGCTGCTGCTTCTGCTGCTGCTGCTGCACGTCGTCCGCCGTTTTGCCGTTGCCATTGCCGACGCCGATGCGAGCTGACAACGACTACGACGACGCCGGCGCCGTACGCCGACTTCGCTGCAGCGAAGCAGGGTGGAATACAAACAACGAAAGGATGTGCGTTGTGGTGCATTGGATATCGGCTCGGAACGAGAAATCGGGGAGCCGAATTCACTGCATTCACTTACGCGCAAATACCCTTGGGAAAGGTATTAATCCGTCTATTCCTTCCGGTTATGGGTTAAATAACAGAACAGATTGGGTTCTATAGCCTTGGTCGGCAACCAGTCTAGCGCAGAAAGCAATGGCAACCTACTGCGGGATAATCTTCTGCCCAGTCAGTCATGTCTCTTTCGAGACATGATCGCTTAAGCGTGTATCACGTATGGCACTTAACTGACTGTAGATAGCCCACTATATGTCATAAAATTATTATAAATCAAGAACAGCAAATTGAGTTGAAAAATAACATTTTATATATACACATATCAATTAAGGTTTTTACAATTAAAGTAATACTTGAAGTATAGGTCCAACGGATGTTAAAATGTTCATGGCAATAAAATGCTGAAAAGAGAATTAATGCTTAGGAATGTGGGAGCGTTGTAAGTAAGGAATGTCTTTTATGTATTCGCTCCTTAGGTCAATAAGTAGTTTTGAGACAGTGAAAGATAAGATGAGAGGGAAGGGGGGCTAGGATAGTAAGTCGCTTGACTTAGGTCAAGGGGATATTGTTTACACTCCTCTCTCTCTCTCTCGAGTCAGTCTGTGTGTGTGGGGTGCTTTCTGTATCGGCTTTTTATTTCGACTTTTTGGATCGCAGGTGATCATTTGGGAATTCATATCCGTATTTGTTCTGGGCTTCCCATTGACCGATAAATAAAATTCGCGTGGCTCGATAACTGGAAATTTAATATTTAATTAATTTTTATTTTTCAACCGGAACATCTGCACGAACTCGGCTGCGCACCGACGACTTTTGGTTATTTGCTTTTTGGTCGTGAGAGTGCGAACATCCGGTCCCTCGCTATGCTCCGTATCACCACAAAATTATCAATCAGTTTTTTTCTCATCACGTTTTCATATCTTATTTCATTTTTAGATTTCACGATAAATGTACCTTAATAATACATTTAATAAATAAAAATATTCGAACATCCGATTTAATACCCATAACGACTTTAAGAAAGGATGCTAATAAATGATTCAAATCGAGAAAAGGCGACTATATGAAAACCACCCAATGATTGCTGAAACACACATAAAACTACGAGTCGTGTGAAATAACGTAAGAAAATAGTTTGTTAGTATATATATATATATATATATATACAGTCATCCGCAGACAGATCTGTACCGCTGTATCACAGCTCATCGGTACGGTTAGACTTCGATTGCTTTTTAACCCATTATTGAAACCTGACCGAATTGTCGTCAGTCGGCGATTCTACTTCTGAGCTACGGGCACTCGGTAGAAGGAGGCAGACTCTTTAGCATGAATATTATCATTATACGCGCCCAGTAGCTGAAAGTGTTCTAATTAATTGCTGAATGAAAGTGCGTATATGCTAAAGTAGCTACTGTTTTTCAAAGTCCACCATTCTTCCAAAGTGCTCATACATATATATATAAATTATTATCCGACGTATATATATATATATATGTGTGTGTGTGTGTGTGTGTGTGTGTGTGTGTGTGTGTACGTAGGATAAGAATGTAGTAATATATATATATAGATATATAATTTATTATCCTCCGTATATATATATATATATATATTTCCTGAACAAATATTGTTAAATATAAGATACAATGAATGTCTGCTAAGTTTAATTGTAATCTGTTTAATTGTACTCTGATCAGAGTACAATTAAACAATATTTCTTAGAAAAACATAGCCATGAAGGTAATATCAGACAGATTTTAGTCAGCAATACAATAATCCTCATTCATACACATAGTAAAAAGAACCTTCAGATTTTGGAGCCTATCTACATTAAATCCAAACAACCCACAATTAATAAAATCACGTTTCAACCTGGTCATAGCACATTACATTTGCATTTAGATATCTGCTTCTGTTATCATTTCCAGCTCTCACGCAGTGTGACGTCATAAAACCGCATTACAAATTTGCGAACTGCGTTTGTTATTTCTAGTAACTGTTTTAGAAAAACAATCCTGCCGATATAAGCTGATGGTGTATGTTTTTATGTTAACGTCTGTATAACCTCTCTGAAGATGGCTCATGTGAGCCGAAAGCTTAGAACCAACTAAATAACAAATTATCCAAATGTTGGAGAATTTTTGTCTTTATTTTCACCTGAAATTAAAACCAGAATACGATGTTTAGAACGGCTAATGATTAAACATAATAGACATTCATTGTCTATTAGATTTAACCATATATATTTAGAATATATATATATATATATATATATATAAAAACATTCCGAAATTCGGTGTTGGCCATCATTTCAGTGAGGAAATTCTCGCTTCATCATCCAGAATCATCAATATATATATATATATATATATATATATATATATATATATATATATAAAATAAGTTTTCAATGTTCAAAATTGTTGTGTATGATCATTTCTTTAATTAGATTAACTTAATTTCTTTAATTAGATTAACTTAATTTTTTTAATCTTATATCTACTTTTTCCCCTAAATATTTTTAAAACATAAAAGCTGTTTTCCAATACTTTACCCCATGTATAAATGCTAGTTTTGTTTAACACGTATTGAGCGTCTGTAATATATGAATTCTTTATTTTTCTTTTCTTTTCTTTTCTTTCTTTTTCTTTATACTTCTTACCCCCCCCCACCCTATTCCCTTCTGTTTTGTTTAACCCAATTCTCAGTTTAACAACACTTCCTGTTCCACCCTTTAACCCCTTCCCCTTGTAAAGCTAGACGAAGCCAAATTTTCAAATGTTTCCATTACATCTATATCTAAAAGTAAATTCTTAAAAATAGACGTTAATTGCAAATCAATTTTTTTGTTTTTTGTGACATGAATTTCTTAGTTCTTAACCGTCTTTTTTTATTTATTTATTTTTCTTGATTTTGAAAAAGTGTTAGTTGCTGACGTTATGTGAAATCTCTCTTAGGGATTTCATGTTGAAATGATCATACAACAACAATTTTGAACATTGAAAACTTATTTTATTTTATATTAGCTGTGTAATTTTAATTACATTGAGCTCTCCACCAGTATCATTTTTAATATTAAAAATTTAATATTAATTAAGAACAGGTTTGTGGGATTTACCTTCCTACTTTTCCGTTTGGATTAAAGTTATTAATAATTCATTTCTATGAGCTAAATTAGCTCATTTCATCAAACCACACTATATTCGTTTTATTCGGTATAAATATTTTCCCGGAATAAACATTTCTTTAAAATGAAATGAAAAATAAGTAACATTATTAAAAACAGAGACCTTACCCTTATCTCAGTCGAAAAGAGGTCATCATTCTTGCATAGTAACCATAAACTCATTACACGCTCATTTACAACCCCAGGGATACGTATATACGTGAAACCCTACATATTAACACAATCACGTATACTTATTTAACATCCATTCAGCTCTCTATACAGATATAACACTTAATATTTTTTTAAGTAGATCTTGTTGGATTGTCCACGCTATTCATGGTCTTGACACACACGCGCACACACACACACACACGTGTGTGTGTGTGTGTGTATGTGTGCTCTCATTACGATTGAGCTCTCTAGAGAAGAAAATTTTAAAAACATTTTCCACTTCTGCATTACTCTTCAGGAATTAATCAGATTAATCAAATTCTTTCTGTGACTGGCGTGTGTATACACTGCTTATATTCAACACTTTTCTTTTTATGGTTCTTGGTGAGTAGCCACTCCTACTGACACCAAATCAGTCGAGTTTCGATCATGGCCAAAAGCAAGTGGACGTGTCTAGTCATACTGATGAGCTGTGATACAACGAAACAGGCTTGTATGTGGATGACTAATATATATATATATATATATATATATATATATATATATATATATATATTTTCTCATTCGAAGTCTGGGTTCAAACATTTCCTAAATTATATAAGGTACGGAGACTCATGGGAATTATTCAGCCGCAATGGGTTAAGATATCTTCACGGAGATTATAATTTAGAACAGGGGCCGCCGCTGCTTTAACTTCATAGCTCGACCAAAGTGTAAAAAATAATTGTGTTTAAAAAAGTGCAAATAGTGCATTTGTTACTGTAATTTTACTTTTCAGATCTTCAACTTACTGTGCTTATTAAAAAAAGAAAATACCTCTTTGAAAGAAACTCTTTTATACATACATATATATATATATGTGTGTGTGTGTGTGTGTGTGTGTGTGTGTGTGTGTGTGTGTGTGCGCGCACGCGCGTTAAAATATTATTTTTAAGGTAAGGGTTGCGAGATAAAAATGGCCAATATCCAGGATAGAGAGTGATTAATAATATGAGGTGTGGAATCCTTGCCAGAGCGGGTGGGTCATACTGGAAGATTGCATTCAAGAATGAAACAGCCTGTCTTCACTTGTTTTTATAGTAGTGTCTACATTACTAATATATATATACACAATTTCTAAAACATCAATTATAGCATACAAATTATTTTCATCGCTGCTGTATAGATAGATAGATAGATAGATAGATAGATAGATAGATAGATAGCCATCCGCAGACAGATCTATTTCGCAGTATCACAGCTCATCAGTACAGTTAGGCACCGATTGATTTTTAACCCAGGATTGAGACCCGACCGAATTGGCGTCAGTCGGCGATTCTACCTCTGGGCAATGGGCGCTCGGTAGAAGAAGCCAGATTTTTTAGCGTGTACATTATCAATATACACGCCCAATAGCCAGAATGCGTATATATATATATATATATATATATATATATATATATATATACAAGTATAGGGTAGGTATGGATGGAATAATATTCCGTATTCAAAGAAACACTATTCTTAAAAAGGTGCTCAATGCAAAGTAGAGCAAATAATAGTTATTTGGAATTTATAACATAAATATGTTATATTGTAAGAGCGCCTCCCTAATTAAGGGAGTTTAGCTAAGCATTTTAAACATTTAAAATCCTCAAACTTGTGATTGAATTCATCACTTGAGAAGACACGGATAGTGTCGAAACAAAATGGCTACTTTTGTAGTAATATTATGAAATATTTATGTGATATATATATATATATATATATATATATATATATATATATATATATATATATATATTAGTAAAAGCAAGAACAAATGGAGTACAAATCCAAAGTCCGTACTGTATACTTTTGAAAAGTGCTCAATTGAAATTTGACCAATATATTAATGTTAATTTAATATTTTTATTATAGGCAGTTATAAAAAAAAAATTACATAGCTACACAAAATCTTTGATGTTTCAGTTCTTTAAATCGTACTTCGTGAGGCGCCAGTTGGTATTTTGCAATGAAAATATGTTTTATTGCAATATAAAAACAATTCGTCAACAATTTTCAGACAGTTAAAGTGGGGACAACAAAGACAGAATTAGGAATCCTTTTACAAATTACGTAAATTTCGTAAATAAATTGTCTTCACTTATATTAGGATTCAAATGCAGAACAGACATGAATATTAAAAAAAATTTAGAGAAATGTATGTTTAAAAGCACTATTCCAGTTTTGTTGACCATTAGTCTTACGTGCTAGTATATTTAAGGCACTTCAAATATAATGAACGAAGAATCGAATCCTATCGAAAGAATTTTTTAACAAGATTTCTCGATTATTTAGGCCAGTAGATGTAAATAAATATACTGTTTAATTATAAGAAGAGAACATCTATATAAATACGAGTATCTATTTAAAATAATACTAAAACAAATAAATTAAAAATATTTTGGAGTTAATCCATTTCGTAAGGGAACTCGTAAAAATTCCATCTGTGCGTTGTGGTACAGTGGATATCGGCTTGGAACGAGAAACCGGGGAGCCGAGTTCGAATTCCAGTTGAATCCATTGTATTCACTTACGCGCAAATACCCCTGAGAAAGGTATTAATCCGTCTCTTCCTTCCAGTTATGGGTTAAATAACAGGACAGATTGGGTTCTATAGCCTTGGTCGGCAACCAGTCTACCGCAGAAAGCAATGGCAACCTACTGCGGGATAATCTTCTGCCCTGTCCATCGTGTCTCTTTCGAGACATGATCGCCCAAGCGTGTATCACGTATGGCACTTAACTGACTGACTGAATATAATAGATGGAAACATAATTAAAACTTCTACCGGGCTAAAGTGGGGGATCGGTTTTCTGTTGTCATGAAGTAATAAACTGATCCCCCACTAATTTTACTTAATGTAATATAATCTATTTCTCCTCCATCCAGCTATGAGTTGAATGGCAGGACAGATTGGGTTCTATAGCCTTGGTCGGCAACCAGTCTACCGCAGAAAGCAATGGCAACCTACTGCGGGATAATGTTCTGCCCTGTCAGTCATGTCTCGAGAGAGACATGATCGCCCTAGCGTGTATCACGTATGGCACTTAACTGACTGACTGACATATTTTCCAAAAAATGTGTGGAATTTTTGTTCGTGATATTATTGGTGGAAAATTTCCCCGACTCAATTAAATTTTCCCAAATGTGAGAGTTTGGGATTTTAATCCTGATAATCTAAACTACCAAGAAAGACTTTTTTGTACAAGATTATGACAATAAAATCTGTTAAAGTTTTATTTTCAGTTATTATACTTTTTCCTAACCTGTGCAGAGTTAACATCATATTTTTAATGTATAAATGCTAATCTCAAGAATGAAAATTGTTTTCAGTTTAATTTGTTAAAATGAAACCTACATGTGCCGTGTCTTTTCAGGATGTAGGCGATCATGAACTTTCACTTGGTTCTGTCTCTTGTCGCTCTCAATAATTTTTCCTCTCGGTATCCCTTTTCAGACCCGCTCCGTCAACCATTTGCTCAGACCTGACAAGTACGTCTCTCGCTGCTTTCTACTGTCTCTCCTTCCATTTATCTGACCTGTGAGTATCAAGTTCTCGAGGCTTTCCTTCCTCATTACCTGTCCAAGGAATCTCATTTGTCTCTTCCTGATATTTAGTATCAGTTTTCTTCTCGTTTCCATCCTCTCCAACACATCATCGTTGCAAACGTATTCCGCCCATGGTATCCTCAGCATCCTTCTGTAGAACCACATTTCTGCTGCCGCAAGTCTATTCTTCATCTTTGATGAGATCGTTCGGCATTCACTTCCATACAGAAGAACAGATATCACATAGCAATCCAGCTCTCTCTCTTTTTTTTTTCTTTTTTTTTTGTTTCCAGTAAGATTTTCCTGTCTTTTCATACTCTGGTTATCTTCTGAAACGGGTCTTTGGCCATACCAATGCGTCTTTGGACCTCCACGTCGCCCTTTCCATCCTCTCTTAAAGCACTTCCCAGGTATTTGAATTTTTTTACTTGTAATCTTCGAACGATTTTATGGTTATAATCTTGTAAAAAAATGGTCTTCCTTGGCAGCTTAGATTATCAAAATTAAAATCCCAAACCCTCACACTAAACTGATACATCTGCTTCCTCAATTTTTCAAAAAATTGACCTAAAATTTTTTTTTCTTATTTTGTATTTCGTTATACTACCGAGTACTTAAAATGTTCGTGTTTACTACCATGAGTTCGGGATTAATATTTTTTTTCAAAAGGTGATGTTATCGAAGCGTGTCCGGCGAACAAAAACCGTTGTAAGGTGCCTGAAACAACATTCCACAAAATGACCCAAGCCATGTAAGCGAAACTAAGCATACAGAATTGTTAGTCAATAGTTGCGCTAAGATTTAATCACCTGACACCGTGACAGAGCATGAGTCTACAACAGGGATTGTCTAACCACTCTAAAGAACTGAAATTCTAGGATACGTGCGGTAAGCAATTATTTTGTTATAGACAGAGAAAACATCAGTGAACCGATGATTAATATCCATTCTCCTACAAAGTATCAAAGGTTTGACAAACTTCTTCACAGATGAAAAAAGGGATCTGAGGCAAGAGAGATAGGGTTCTACGGGAGAAAACTGAGAATCCATGGACAGAACATAGAGGTCGGCAACCTACAGCATGCGCGCTACACGTGGCACAAGCCATTATGAATGACACGACTGGTTGAACTAAGGAAGTCTCGGGAAGACGAAAATTTAGAAAAGTTTGCTGCTATTCTCTATTGTTGGGCATCCATCCCAAGAACTTTCAAAGTTTGAAGAAAATTACTTTTGCTCTTCTTTCGGCTTTTTGTTCAACTTATTCCTGTGAACAAATTTTCTTTCACATGAAAGCAGTGTTAAGTTGCCTTAACACCTGAACATTTCGAAAATTGTGTAAAACTCAAAGCAAGAAAGTATATTGCCGATACTGAGCAATTGGTTAATAGCATGAAAGAGCAAGGCTCTCATTAATAATAAAAACTTTAAAAAAAATTAAAAACACTGTATTTCTATTAATGTAGTTTGCATATTATTGTATATATTAATACATAAAATATATTATAGAACAGGTATATTGACCCTGAGTCTTATGAAATACGTATGCTGAATGATTTCAAATTCAGCACAGAGTTAGAAAAAGGTGCCGACCCTGATATAAGTAAAGAGGCAGTTTAAAAGAAAATGGAAACTAAAAAGACAATTATACATAAAATCAGAAAGAGACAGTTGAAATTTCTGAGAAAAATAATTAGTAAAAACGGCTTAAAAAATTTTCGCTCACAAGACATAGTGATGGTAAAAATAGCAGAGTAAAATACTAACCTATCACCCTATCTTTCGGAAATAGATAGATTGGGATGGGTTGATTGAAGACAAATATTTCTACAAAGAATGGAAAATTATGGAAAGCCACATATTTCTACGTTCTGAAGAGACACAGCACATGAAAGAACTTATAGTCTATTCTTTATATATATATATATATATATATATATATATATATATAGCTCGGCGTTGCTTGGGTGTAATGAAAGCTTTTATATATATATATATTTTTCTTAATCATATCACCCCGAGCAAGGCGGTAACGCCACTGATGTGCAGGGGGCTACATAGGAGTGAAAAGATTGGAAAAGAGAAAACCGGAAACCGCATCCTAAACACCTGTTCAATAGAATATTTCAATATATATATATATTGTCGATTTTTTGCACTGCTGTAAGAACTACAACCTTGAAACTTCTGAATATCGTTTTTTATGTCTTTGTCTATAAGTGTATTAAATTTGATTAAAATCGCACGACTCCTTCTATAACCCGATTTTTTCGAGTATCAATTTTTGATATTTATCGGAGGTACCATGACACAAAACATTTAATGTTAACAATCCCGTAAGATCTTTAATAAAACAACATTAATAATGAGTTATTCCTGTACTAGCATTATCCGCAGCATCATTAATTCTCTTAATAATACAATACTTGACAATTATTATAGTAATAATCAAATAAATATAATTCATCCCTGTAATCGTAGAATTAAGGATAACTGTCCAGTTGGAGGTATATTCTTCTTCCCTGTGCCCTGTCCCTTCAGAACGTAGGCGATCATAGCTTTCCACGCCTCCCTATCCCTGGTGGCTCTGAGCACGCCTTCTCCTATTACACCATACAACCTTCGTTCCTTAATCCACCTGATTAGGTCTTTCAAATATGTTATCCGCTGCTTTCCTCTGTCTCTTTGTCCCTCTATCTGGCCTGTTAGTATCAGGTTCTCCAAGCCCTCCTTCCTCATTGCATGTCCCAGGAACTTCAGGTGTCTCTTCCTGATGCTCAGTATTATATTCCTTTTTGTTCCCATCATTTCTAAGACCTCATCATTGCTCACATATCTATGATATTTGCAGCATCCTTCTGTAGAACTACATTTCATTTGCTTCAAGTTTTTCCTTCTTCTTTGATGATATTGTCCAGCATTTACTGCCATATTGAAGAACGGACAGCACATATCAACCCAGTACTCCCTTCCTAATTTCTAGCGAAATTGTCCTGTTTCTTAATACTTTACTCAACTTCTGGAATGCTTCTTTCGTCATGTCAGTTCCCATTCGGGTCTCTGTGTCGCACTTTACGTCTTCTGTTATAACACTTCCCAGGTATTTAAATTTTTGTACTTGTACATGTCTGAAAAAGCTACTATTATCCTTACTCTTTCACATCCTTTCCGTTTTTTGTCCTTTTTCACTTGTTTAAATCTATGTATGTATTTTGGGTAATTTCCTACTCTCTATTTTGTGAAGTATATAATCCATCCTAAATAAAGTTTGTATGATTAATTCTATCTGCGTTTTTTTTTGTGCATGCCTATCATTTCCTCCTTTTTGCGAGTACTTAATTATTTCTTAATTATTTTATGTATGAGTGATTTAATTCCTTATTCTGCCTTGTGTTAAATGTGCGATTTGATGTATCTATTCTCAATTTATTTCCGGTTTAAAAATCCCTTTGTTATAAACGTTCTTTTTTAAATATTCTGAGTGAAATTAACATATATTTATCCATCAACAGTCTAAACGAGACCATATAAAAATTTTTTACATTGCTGAAATAAATTCCGTTTAATTAAACAAATAATCGTTTAATTATATGTTGACTTTTCCTCTTAAAATTATACATTTCTCAGGATAATATCCATTAAAATTTCTATTTTTATCAAATTAATAATTTATATTAATTAAATAAAATTAGATAAAATCTTTTGGATTATCCTTTTCGTCTTCACGGGTTGCCATTCTCTCCTATATATATATATATTAGAACGTGTACAAATGTTTTTTTTAAATGTGTACAAATTACATAGACATTTTTTTTAATTTGTACATGTTCTAAAATATAATTTATAATAAATATTCACAGCTCTATATATTATATATCGAGCACTGTTTTAAATTAATATTGTGGGTATTGTTAAAAATATTTTTCTTCGTTCCTTATTCACTCCTTATATATATATATATATATATATATATAAAACAGACATACATGAATTTGTTAAGTTTCATTAATATGACAGTATTTATAATCAGTAGAGAGTCGAGATGTCAGCGATCGAATTAATGTTGCAAATTTTCATTTTTATTCATACTTACAGAATTCTCATTCAGTAAGTCAAAGCGAAAGAAATCATATATTGATTTTAAAATGAATTTTTTTTATTGAATAAGAAACGAAAAGTCTTGGAATTTTTCCGATAAGAGTTTTTTCTATTGATTTTTCTTTTAATACGGACATAAAAAAAAAAAGTTACAAGAAAAATATTAATCTTTGAGATATCACTACTTCAACGAACGCTCATGCAATAACGTATTTTTTCAGGAGATTTTTAGGGCCAATTATTGAGGCATATGCATGTCTTTAAATTCGCCCTTTCTAGTTAGGAATTGCATGCTTTCTTACATTTAATAACGTGAAAAGAAAAATCGAATTGAAATTCTGACTCAGAAATTTTGTATTCACATTTTACTGCTGACCTTCGGAAGAATAAATCAACTTCCTGTTTTAGCCGCGCTTTACACTTTGTCACCAACATGAAAATACTGAATATCTACATTGCGTTAGCGTCGTGGATTTTACAAGCAAAACGTAGAAATCATGGTAAATTTTCGTTTTACCTCTCGACGGCTTTTCCCCTTCAAATTTATCCAAATAGCATTATCTCTTTGCAAATGTATATGCTGAACTCAAATCAACAATTAGTTATTGAAGAAACATACCTTTTTTTAATGTAAATGTCCATAAAAAACGAACTATATCTTGCACCTTTTCTCTCCTGTAACTCTCACGAAATCATTTAATTAACTGCAGAATGACGTCCTGCGTAGGCAACGAATTTCGGCCGATTTACTTCCGCCTGTTTACTTCTGGTTAGGAAAGTAATGCGCAGGTGGAGGAATACAAAAAGAAATCGCATTACTTTCCTAACCGGAAGTAAACAGGCGGAAGTAAATCGGCCGAAATTCGTTACCTACGCAGTACGTCATTCTGCAGTTAATTAAATGACTTTGTGAGAGTTACGGGAGAGAAAAAGTGCAAGACATAGTTCGTTTTTTATGGATATTTACATTAAAAAAGGTAAGTTTCTTCAATAACTAATTGTTGATTTGAGTTCAGCATATACATTTGCACAGAGATAATGCTATTTTGGATAAATTTGAAGGGGAAAAGCCGTCGAGAGTTAAAACGAAAATTTACCGAAATCACTCAATATAGCTGAAGTATTTCAGCGCATTTTTTTTTCGGTAAGCTGATTTTTTAGAAGACCACTCAGATAATTTATCAACCTCTAACATCTCCATTATTCCTCTCCTTTTTTTAGCGTCCTTGTAATATTTCTAAGCGAACAGGTCTGTCATGTCAAAAATGGCGACCAAATATTTATATTGATATGCTGTCTAAAATGATGGCAACATAAATATTGATGTACCTCCTACAGAAGGTAGTTGAAGAGAGTGACAAGAAAGGACAACATAAAAAATGCAAAAAAACTGGATGCATTGTCATCAGTAAAAAAGATAGCTCAATATGCCAAATACAGGTCTGGGATACTAAAATCGAATAGGTACAAAAATTTAAATACCTGGGAAGTGTTCTAACAGTAGACGGAAGTTGCGACACTGAGAGCCGAGGGCGAATTGGCATGGCGAAGGAAGCATTCCAGAAGTTGAGTAAAGTATCAAGAAACAGGACAATTTCGCTAGAAACAAGGAAGAGAGTACGGGATTGCTATGTGATGTCAGTTCTTCAATATGGCTGTGAATGTTGGACAATATCATCAAAGATGAAGGGAAAACTTGAAGAAACTGAAATGTGGTTATACAGAAGGATGCTGAGAATATCATAAACCGAGCAAGTGAGCAATGACGAGGTTTTGAAAATGATAGAAACGAAAAGGAAATTAATACTGAGCATCAGGAAGTGACAGCTGAAGTTCCTGGGACATGCATTGAGGAAGGAGGGTTTGGAGAACATGTTACTAACAGGCCAGATAGAGGGGGAAAGAGACGGGAAAGTAGCGGATAACATATTTGAAGAACCTAATCAGGTGAATGATGGAAAGAGAATTGCACGGTGTAACAGGAGACGGCGTACTAACAGCCAACAGGGATAGGGAAACGTCGAAAGCTATGAACCCCTACCTCCGGAAAGGACAAGGTACAAATAAGAAAAATACTATTTTGAGTATCGTACATTAAAACATAAGAATTGAAACCTCTGAGTATGACAAGAGAAAAATATATATATATAACATAGTCATCCGCAGACAGATCTGTTTGCTGCATTATGGCTTAGACTGAGGTCGCTTCCTCACTCAGAATTGAAAACCGACCGCAGTGGTGTCAACCGGCGATTCTACCCCTAGGCCACGAGCGACCAGCATAATAATGCAGGCTTTTAGCGCATATAAACACGCCCAATAGCTAGACTGCTTCCATTCATTATAGAATGAGCGGTGCGTAAAAATATATATATATATATATATATATATATATATATATATATACTATCGGCCATAATTATTTGGGCACTCCAAATTTTTAAAAGGAATAATGCATTTCATTCAATTTTCAAGTGGATAATTCTAAATGAAAATAGAATGGTTCTTTTGTTATTATTACATTGCAAACTTTTACAAGGAAAGTAAGCAAGGATGAACTCGTCCGAATAACCTTAAATATTCTTCATTCTTTCATTGATGAAACTGCAATATAGGTAATTATTAAATATTTATAAATTCATTTGATGTACCTGTATTAAGAAAAGAACCATTCTATTTTCATTTACAATTATTCGCTTGACAATAAATACTAAAAAATAGTATGAAATACATCATTTGTTTTAAAAAACTGGAGTGGTCTAATAATTATGTCCGATAGTGCATATATATATATATATATATATATATATATATATATAGAGAGAGAGAGAGAGAGAGAGAGAGAGAGAGAGAGAGCAAATCTACAGGGCGCCGTGGGTAAATTGTCGTTATGGGCATTGTAAAATTTTGCAAAGTAATAATAACAAAAGAACCATTCTATTTTAATTTAAAATTATCCACTTGGCAATAAATACTAAAACATAGTATGAAATGCATCATTTCTTTAAAAAAGCTGAGGTTGCCTAATAATTATGGATGATAATGTACATATATACTTTACGTGCAGTAAAATTTGAATTAATGTAACTTTATTAGAAATACTAAAAAACATTTTTAGTAATGTGTTGCAAACGTTTGCTGCGCTGTGTAGTAGTTATAGAAAAATCTTTCAACTGATCTATAAAAATGCAGATATCAACTTGAAATTATAATTAATAAATACTTATCGTTATTTGCTTTAAAATAAACGCATTATACAATTTATTCAGTGTCTTATATTCTGAAATTTGTCATAAACATTTTTAATATTTTTAAATAAAGAGGCAAGACCACTTTTACTTATTAGAAATTTTCCCTAGACATCCACCCTTCAAATGTGTTACTTCTTCCTTTTTTTAGAGTTCTTCTTCTTCTTCTTCTTCTTCTTCTTCTTCTTTGTGCCTTGTCTCTTCAGGACCTAAGCGATCATGGCTTTCCACGTCTCCTTATTACTGGTGGCTCTTAACACATTTTCTCCTGTCACACCAAGCGAACCCCCCGTTCTGTCATCTACCTGCTCAGACTGTTCAAATATGTTATCCGCTGCTTTCCCTTGTCTCTTTTTCCCTCTATCTGACCTGTTAGTATCAAGTTCTCCAAGCCCTCCTTCCTCATTGCATGTCCAAGGAACTTTAATTGTCTCTTCTTTATTCTCAATACGAATTTCCTTTTTGTTTTCATCCTTTCCAGAACCTCATCATTGCTCACATGCTCGTTCCATGATATCCGCAGCATCCTTCTGTATAACCACATTTCAGCTACTTCAAGTTTTCCCTTCATCTTTGATGATATTGTCCAGCATTCACTGCCATATTGAAGAATTGACATCGTATAGCAATCCAATATTCTTTTTGTTTCTAGTGAAAATTTTCTGTTTCTTAATACTTTATTCAGCTTCTGAAACACATCTTTCACCATGCCAATTCGCCTTCAGATCTTTGTGTCAGACTTTCTGTCTTCTGTCAGAACACTTCCCAGGTTTTTAAATTTTTGTACCGGTTTGATTTTAGTATCCTCCACCTGTACTTGGCATTTTGGGTTGCTCTTTTTGCTGATGATCATGCGTTCGGTTTTCTTGCAGTTTCTTTGTAGTCCTTTTTTGTTACTCTCTTCAGCTCCCTACTGGAGGAGGTCTTGTAGTTTCATTTCTGTGTCTGCATTCAGCACTGTATCATATAAATATTATATGAAGATGTTTATATTCAAAAAGTAAATCTTGTTAATTCCAACAATTTCATGCTAATACTGGAATGTTTCGCTTTTATCAAAACTCTTAGCAGTATCTCGATATGAAAGATTTAGCTTCCCACTTAAATTTGATTGTCACAGCGGGTTTTTTTCACTTTAAACAGCCCGTTTCTTACTACGATGAACCTTTGCTATCCAAACAAGTCTATACTGACTGGGACTACTTCACTTATAAGAAGTTATTCTCAATTTATTAACACCAATGTAAACCCATTTTTTTATTCGCTAGAGTGTTTTCACCAAATATATAAACATGAGTATTCCCTAGAAAATAAATAAAATCGCTGATTTTAGTCATAAAAGGACGCAGAGAACAAAATGATGACAAAGCATGACTTTCCAAAAGGGGGACATTAATTAACGTCCTTTGCCAGTCAATGTATATACTGAGTTGCAGACGGTGCTTAATTGAAAAGTTCTGCTTTATGCCGTAATTAAAAATATAATTTATTTAAGAAAATTAATTTAAAACCACTTTATTTCCGTTCGCAATCAGAGAAATTCAATCAAAAATCCATTACAGTAATAAAATAACTTTCACAGAAAGCAGAGATAACTCATTGATTAATGAAATGCGTATAAGGGATTTGGGGAATATTTTTGCATTAAGACTTCAATGCATTTTAAAATGACGTTATTTTGGAAACTTTTGTTGATATACAAGTTTTGTTTAAACGATTTGGTATCGAGGTTTTGAATCCGGCCTACAAAGAATCGTTTGCTTTTCAAAAGTTAGAAATTTTGTAGTCATTTTAAAGCAATTGAAAGCCTAGAGAAAGGCGAAAATCTCTTCGCTTTCTTCTTGCGTAAAAACGTCTTTGTTTCTCAACTGGTTCTTTTATTCCTTCTCTTTTAGTTCCTGATCTTTTTCAAAGTTGTGTTTACGTCATCTTTCGGTTTTGTTGGTTTTTCTTAGCACAATAGAATAAAGCAAGTTTTTTTTCTCTTCCAATCAATCTTCAACTATGACAATCGTTATTGTCCAAAAATAAAGAATTCAATTCTCTTTAAAACAATAATACGCAATTGTTTATTACAGCCCCAAAAATGTATCTATTGTTGTGCGTCTAACTGTGAATAATGTTCGCCTTTCTGTGAATCAATGAAAGCCCTGTTTCGAAAAAAACAAAAATAGACAATAAAATCTTCAGAACGTAGCGTGTGTTTTTAGACTGTAATTTTCCGGTACGCTTCTGGGCTTAGCTTAAGTATTAGAATCCCATGCATAAAGTTAAGTTTCTTTAAGGTTCCGAAGAAATTAAGATTTCTCATTATCTTCAAAAACTTACGTCGAATGCTATTTTTTAAATAAAAGTAAATCTTCTTTTACCAAACGTATCCGTTTGACACATAGACAATCAAAGCTCTCCACAGCTTCCTATCATTTGTAACTTTTTGTAATGTTTGTCTTTTTAATATCCTTCCCTCTCGCTCGTCTGACATCAACTTACACAAGCCTGTTATGTTTCTCGCTGTTCTCCTCTCTCCCTCTAGCTTCAAAATGTTTTGTGATTGTCAAATTCTCCAAGCCCACTTTCCTCATTATATTTCCTAAAATCTCCAACTACCCTTTTCTTAATCTAAATATGTGTCATTCCTGTTTCTGTTTAAATTAAAACTTTCTCGTTATATTGTTTGTCCATAGTATTCCCACATCCTTCTACATAACTGTATCTCTATGCAGACGGCACCACACTGATGCGAGAAAGTAATGACCATTAATTGTATGGATACAGAATGCATAGCTATTAGTAAAAGTTTTTTCCCAAAATTACCTCTATAAATTGAGGTGATTAGAATAAGAAATAACATAAGTTTAAATATATAAAAAATGTTTTAATTGAAAACGGAAAATGTCACTCCGAAATCAGAATGATGTCATGCAAATGCAAAAGAAATTATTAACAAAAACATATATATATATATATATATATATATATATATATATATATATATAGGCACACAAATAGCTTGCCTTTTATATATATATATATATATATTATCGATTTTCTACACTAGTGTAAGAACTACAACCTTGAAACTTCTGAATATCGTTTCTTATGTCTTTGTCTATGAGTGTATCAAATTTGATTAAAATCGGATCGCTCCTTCTATAACCCGATTTTTTCGATTATCGATTTTCGATATTTATCGGGGGTGCCTCGACACAAAACCTAGCTAAGAACATTCGCAGACGCTTATAGTACAACTGTGTAAATTTTCAAAAAAATCAGTTCAGCCGTTTCGGAGTCTATAGGTAACGGACACACACACACACACAGACACATAGACACACACACAGAGACAAAGTTCCATTTATAAATAAGTTTAGATACCGCAGCCATTTTTTAAACAAATGTCAGTCAGTTAAGTGCCATACGTAAAACACACGCTTGGGCAATCATGTCTCCAAAGAGACATGACTGACTAGGCAGAAGATTATCCCGCAGTAGGTTGCCATTGCTTTCTGCGTTAGACTAGTTGCGACCAAGGCTATAGAACCCAATTTGTCCTGTTATTTAACTCATAACTGGAAGGAAGGGACGGATTAATACCTTTCCCAAGTGAATGCAGTGAATTCAACTAGAATTTGAACTCGACTCCCGATTTCTCATTCCGAGCCGATATCCACTGCACCACAACGCACATAAAAGAGTACGTGTACATAATGAGGGGTTTGCAGAAAATGTTCGTTTTATAATCTAAGACGACTGAAGTCTAGCTATAATATTCTTATTCTTATTCTTTTATGTGCCTTTTCCTTTCAGGACGTAGGCGATCATGGCCTTCTACGTCTCCCTATCTCTGGTCTCTCTTAGAACGCTTTCTTCTGTTACACTACGCAACACTGCTCAGGCATTTCAAATATGTTATCCGCTGGTTTCCCCTGTCTCTTTTTCCCTGTATCTGGCCTGTAAGTATCAGGTTCTCTAAGCCCTCAGCTACCAGGCATAGGGAGACGTGGAAAGCCATGATCGCCTACGTCTTGAAAGGGCAAGGCACATAGAAGAAGAAGAAGAAGAAGAAGAAGAAGAAGCCTCTTACAAAAAATTATTTCTGGTCTACGTTTTTTGCTCAGCTATTGTAGCACCGAGTCATACCCGCAAACAGAAGTCGGATCATTATAATATAGATTATTATTTTAATTAACTACAAAGTTGTTATTTTTAATTAAGAAGGCGTTATTTAATCAATAAATATACGCTCGATCGAACTAATTCTGTAAACTATTTTTATTATTGCATCCATTTTCTGTATTCGATAAGTTAACGACGAACCAATTATTGATTCAATATTTTAAATTTTCTCCAATGACTGAGAAACGGAGGGGCGAGTTATTTTCTGATAAATTCTGTTTGAAACGATTCAAATTTTCAGCAAACTGAATAAAAAAATCAGTAATAATAGAATTAAAATACTATTTGCCGATATATGACCAATTTTCGAGATAGTTCCTTACCGGTGGTAACATGTCATCAAGTTCAACATATCGCATGTTATGTGGAGAAGTGGTTGTATTATGTTGAAACACCTGTTCTCGCACAATCACCAAAGTTAAGCTAAGTCAAACCTCTTCATAACCTGAGATGAGTGCAGGTGGTGTAGTGGATAACTGCTTAGAATTTGTAATCGGAAAATCAAGATTCAACTCAAGTCAGATTCGTTATATTCACGCATGCGCTAGATCTATCTAATTGGAGTAGATAGATCTATCTATCGCCCGGTTCACACTCCACCCACGTCTATTGAACAGGTTAAGAGGCTCCTCCCTTGTTCCCTGTTTAGGATGTGGTTTCCGGCTTTCTCTTTTCCAATCTTCTCACTTTTTCAATTGGAGTAGATAGATCTATCTATCGCCCGGTTCACACTCCACCCACGTCTATTGAACAGGTTAAGAGGCTCCTCCCTTGTTCCCTGTTTAGGATGTGTTTTCCGGCTTTCTCTTTTCCAATCTTCTCACTTTTTCAATTGGAGTAGATAGATCTATCTATCGCCCGGTTCACACTCTACCAACGTCTATTGAACAGGTTAAGAGGCTCATGCTCCCTGTTTAGGATGTGGTTTCCGGCTTTCTCTTTTCCAATCTTTTCACTATTACGTAGCCCCCTGTACATCAGTGGCATTACCGCCTTGCTCGGGGTGATACGATTAAAAAAAAAAGAACCTGCGTCTTCTATCCCCAGATTTGGTTTAATTAGATGAATTTGTAGCAGTGAAGAAAATTTAAATGTAAAAGTATTTCATGGCTTCCGAAAGTTTGATAACCCTTACAAGAAATATATCTTTTTTTAAATTGTTCAATCTACTCTCCAGGAGGTTTTAACAATTAACTTTTAATTAATTAGTTTTTTCTCAGTTAATTAACTTTTTCTCTTTTTGTGTTTCCTTTATAGTAATTTCGATTACGTATGTGCTAGTTGGGATACTCTTATTATGGCTATTAGTTTGACATATATATATATATATATATATATATATATATATATATATTCGTGTAAAATCTTTTGTAAAATAAAGATGGAAGCTGATGATGGTTCGCGTGATATAGGCTTATACTTCCGATTTAGCATGAAATAATGTGCCTGTCTTAGTTTTTCTTATCTATCTATCTATCTATCTATCTATCTATCTATCTATATAGATAGATAGATAGATAGATATAGATATATATAGTACTGTGCAAAAGTATTAGGGCAAGAACTATTTTATCTTTTATGAGAAATATTGACAGAAAATAAACAATTTAATTAGAGTAATTTTATTTGATTTACTCAACAAATGCTTAAACAATAAAAATACTTGTAACAAAACAAATTTAATATTTAGTATAATAGCCTTTTGCTTTGATCACGACCTTCATTCTGTCAGGCATTGACATCATAAGCTTCTTCAATGTATCTAATGGTATCTCCTGCCAAGCAGCTTGTAGTTGTTCTCAAAATGTGTCTTGCAAAGTAACATTAGATTTATCAATTCGAACGGTGGAATATAAAAACAAGTCAGTCATATCCAAGGATAACAGAATAATGAATATTTTCAAAATAACTTGTTTAATAGAAAATAACAAAAAATTAAATATAACTTCTTTTTAATACATTTCTTTTACATCTAGTTTTATGTAATCATTATTTATTAGCAATTTACTTGACTTTTCAGCCTGTATTTGAATTTCAGAGGTTAAATCACCCCTGTCTTAATACTTTTGCGAACTAACGGTAGTGTACAAAAGTATTAGGACAGGGGTGATTTTAAACTTTATTTTGATGCCTCATAAAAGATAAAGTAGTTCTTATCCTAATACTTTTGCACAGTACTGTATATATACTAGGTGCGATTGGTAAATTGACGCAATTATTTTGATGCCTCATAAAAGGTAAAGTAGTTCTTGTCCTAATACTTTTGCACAGTACTGTATACATACTAGGTGCGACTGGTAAATTGTCGCAATTATTTTGACGCCTCATAAAAGGTAAAGTAGTTCTTGTCCTAATACTTTTGCACAGTACTGTATATATACTAGATGCGGTTGGTAAATTGTCGCAATTATTTTGATGCCTCATAAAAGGTAAAGTAGTTCTTGTCCTAATACTTTTTCACAGTACTGTATAATGTAGAGCTTTTTAAATATATTAATTCAGAATTTAGCCGATTATACAAACTCGGTTTCAAGATTTCGTTATCTTCAGGCTTTCCCAACGTTTTTCGAAAGCATAACACAAACTTTCAGAACGCATTATTAGAGGTTTAAAACAAATAAAGAACTTGTCAGGAATTGTAAACATTTTTATCTGGGTTTTTATAATTCTAAAATATATTTACTGGGGTGTTTACATTCAAACATTACTTCAAACCTTTCATTTAGCAACATTTTTTAGTTCAGGAATGGATATTATGGCTAGAAGTTACATTTAATTTTTCCTATTTTCTATTAAACAAGTTATTATTTTCTATTAAACAAGTTTTAAAACTACTCTATTGAACATATATGGAATATTTTGGATAAACAATTGATAAATCTAATGTTACTTCGCAAGACACACTTTGAGAAGAAATACAAGCTGCTTGGTAGGAGATACCATTAGATACATTGAAGAAGTTTGTGATGTCAATGCCTGACAGAATGAAGGATGTGATCAAAGCAAAATACTATTATAGTAAATACTAAATTTATTTTGTAACAAGTATTTTCTTGTTTAAGCATTTGTTGAGTAAATCAAATAAAATTACTTTAACTAAATTGTATATTTTCTGTCAATATGCCTCATAAAAATGTAAAACAGTTCTTGTCCTAATAGTTTTGCATAGTACTATAGATAGATAGATAGATAGATGTTAACAAACTGAGATAGATAGATAGATAGATAGATAGATAGATAGATAGATAGATAGATAAGAAAAATTAAGGCAGACTCGTTATTTCATGGTGAATCGGAAGTGTAGGCCTATTTCAGGCGAACCATCATCAGCTTCCGTCTTTATTTTACAAAGGATTTTCCACGAATCTATCAATCTATCCTTCTATCTATCCTTCTATCTATCCTTCTATCTATCTCTCTCTCTCTCTATATATATATATATATATATATATATATATATATATATCAGAGACTGAGATATTATAACAAGAAATGATGGAAAGAAAAAAAAATTCTAAAACAAATCAGTTAGATTATGTCATAAAAAATAATAAATGAAAATTTAAAATCCAAGCATCCGTATTCCATGTCGTCACAATGAAATCCTAAAGGATGTAATATGTCACATGAAAACTTTTCACATTTTCATTCAGAATTCATCTGATTATACAACTTTGTTTTCAATCTTTTGTTATCTTCAGGCATTAAAAAAAAAACTCATTTTCCAACGTTTTTCAAATGCATAACAGGAACTTTCAGAATGCATTACTGGAGCTTCAAAACAAATGAAGAGCTGATCAAGAATCGTAAACATTTTTATCTGGGTTTGTATAATCCTAAAATATATTTTCTGAGGTGTTTACATGCAAACATTACTTCAAAACTTTCATTTAGCAACCTCACTCGTTCTGGGAATGATATGTGAATCAACTTTTGGAAAGTCTTATTAATTATCCAATGTTTTGGCCAATCATTCAAATAAACAATCTAATAAATAAGAAGTGTTTATTATTTTTGTTGTAAATTCTCAAGAATAGAGAAAATGTATAAACTCATTTAGATAGGTTTATTTTTAATTACAATTCTAATCATTGTTTTTAAAAAAATGCTTAGGATTGAAGGTAGTTAAAATAATAGTGGTATTAAGGGAAAGTCATCCTTTTGACGCTATTTTATTATAGGCATATTTGCCAAATACTTTTAGTTATTTTCAGTTTTTAAAACTATAATAAAATTTTTGTTTACATTGAACTCACGCACACACACACACACACACACACACATACATATATATATATATATATATATATATATATATATATATATATATATATGGTTAAATAAAATAAAGACAAGGGGAAAACTGTATTTTAAATCGCCTACGCGTTTCATCCTGTGATGGACTTTATCAAGGCAAAAAGACGAAATACGAAATGAGCTTTATTCTAAATTACCTATCTATAAACAGTGTTAGCAACCAAAAAGACGCCCACAATTCTAAAAACTAAAATATTCTGTTAATCTTTTTAAATTATTTGTGAGCGTCTTTGTGGTTGCCAATACTGTTTATAGATACGTAATTTAGAATAAAGTTCATTTTGTCTTTTTGGCTTGATAAAATCCATCACAGGACGAAACGCGGAGGCTATTTAAAATACATTTTTTCTTCTTGTCTTTATTTCATTTAACCATATATATATATATATATATATATGTGTGTGTGTGTGTGTGTGTGTATATATGTTTATATATACATAGTGATGACCCACGTATACTATTTTAATATGTATAGGAAAAACTACTAAAAAGTTGTATGCTTAAAAATGTATTTTTTGACAGTATTTGTTTATTTCTATTATTATATTAAAATAATATATATAATAGAAATAAACAAATACTGTCAAAAATATATATATATATATATAAACTTACAACTTTTTAGTAGTTTTTCCTATATATATATATATATATATATATATATATATATATATATATATATATATATGATATTTCAGACCGGCCTCAGCCTTTCATCAGAAACAAATGATTTTAAAATTTAAACTGATATATATAATAATAGAAATAAATAAATACTGTCAAAAATACATTTTTAAACTTACAAATTTTTAGTAGTTTTTCCAATATATATATATATATATATATATATATATGAATGTATTTCTAATTCAAAGGGTCAGCCGATTACGCTATATTGGTTCAAACATTTCTTTATCTTCAGCCGTTTTATATTAACTGATCATCCAATGATTTTTCGTACGAATTACAGGAACTTTAAGAACCCATTACTGGACGTTCAAAACAAGGGAAGAGTTGGTCAAGAATTGTAAACTTTTCATCCGGGTTTTTATGATCCTAAAATATATTTTCATTGTTCACACCCAGACATAATTTCGGAGCTTTCATTGAGCAACCTCACTCGTTCGGGAAATAATCCTATGGTAAAAATTATCTTCTGGCACCAAAGTATCTCTATCTGTTTTATAAACTCCGTCCAATCAATAGCTAAAAACCAGTTATCAGAATCACAGAAGATATAGGAAAGCCGAGAAATATATCGGCTGAAATATCAGGTTGTAAAAAACATTACATATTACTAAATCAAATGCATGAAACTATAGTAAATTGTAAACATATCCTGCTAGAATTACTAAATCTAAGTTATGAAACTACAGCAATTGTAAACATTTTATTGTATAAACGTACTTATCTTGATAATTTTCTTCCACTCTATATTCTTTCTTATGTTATTTCATCTCTATTCTTTATTACAATTTGGGATCTATTTATTGCCTTAAGTTGGGATCTATTTATTGCCTTAAGTTGGGATCTATTTATTGCCTTAAGTTGGGATCTATTTATTGCCTTAAGTTGGGATTTATTTATTGCCTTAAGTTGGGATCTATTTATTGCCTTAAGTTGGGATCTATTTATTGCCTTAAGTTGGGATCTATTTATTGCCTTAAGTTGGGATTTATTTATTGCCTTAAGTTGGGATCTATTTATTGCCTTAAGTTGGGATCTATTTATTGCCTTAAGTTGGGATCTATTTATTGCCTTAAGTTGGGATCTATTTATTGCCTTAAGTTGGGATCTATTTATTGCCTTAAGTTGGGATTTATTTATTGCCTTAAGTTGGGATTTATTTATTGCCTTAAGTTGGGATCTATTTATTGCCTTAAGTTGGGATCTATTTATTGCCTTAAGTTGGGATCTATTTATTGCTTTAAGTTGGGATCTATTTATTACCTTAAGTTGGGATCTATTTATTGCCTTAAGTTGGGATTTATTTATTGCCTTAAGTATTTTTATGGCGCTCGATAATTTTTGTTATTAACTTATTATCTTTATTATTTCATCTTTTATTTATTTTTTATAATAATTATAATTATCATTTTTATATTTAGTATATTATTATTTTATTATCTTATATAAATATTATTATTATATAATTTTATTATTATTATTTCCATTACTCTTTTAATATTTTTATATATTTTATGTTTATTTTATTTTATTTTTATATATATTTATAATAATTTATTTAATTTTAATCATAAATTTTGTTTTATGTTTATTTTATTCTGATTTATAATATTAGGTCTAACGTATTTAAATTTTCGTATTGATATTTTTAAAATATACTTTTATGTTTTATGAATAATTTTTTTTATAATCCTGTCTCCCCAAGCAAGGCATTTTACTGCCACTGTTTTGCAAAGGGTTACATAGGAGGAAAGTTATGAGAAAGAGTGACAGGTTATAGGGGGTGTCAGGAAGTTGGTAAGAGAAGGATGAGAATACTGATGAGAGTGGTGTGAACAGAGAAAGGAGCATTAAAGAGAGGAAGGAGGTTAGTGAGATAGGAGATGACTATTGAGTTTACATTTAAATTCTTGGTGATTGTAGTTGTCGGGGAAGCAAGTAAATGGAAGGGAATTCCACAGGCCGGAAGTGCGAGGAAAGAAACTGATGGAGTAGAATTTGCGTTTACAATTTATTGGTTTCACAGTAAAATGGTAGGACCTAGTTCCTAATCTTGTGGCTTGAGTAAATTCATATATAGGGGGCAGCAGAGAGTTACGTTCATCGGAGCAGAAGCTGTGAATAATCTTTCTGTTTGTGCATAGGATATCAACATTTAAAAAAAAATGACAAAAAACTTGAGCCGAAAGATTGTGACCGATGTTAATATCTGTCTGCAATTCATTTCCGGTACAAATTTAAAAGTTCTTTTTAGCCATTTTTATTGGCTCTTCCATCTTTACTTTTTTTCCTTTATTTTTCTCTTCGCTTTCTATTTTTTTGTATATTTTCTTTTCCTCTTTCTTTTTTTTTTATTTCTCAATCTCTTCCCCGTTCCTTACCTAGTCGAAAAACAAAATTTCCAAAATAAAAGAGAAGTTCTGTTCTTAAAATAAACTAAATATAAAAACGTTTATTATCATCATTGATGAATATAATAATTCATTATATAAAAATGCTTTTCATGAGTATTGATTATCAAAAAGAATTTACAGAAAATAAAGAGTTCAATTTTGTAAATAATTATGTAGATACAAACTATTTTTTGGGACATGAAAATCATGATTACAGCTTCAACTCTGACCTCTTGAGGATCGATGCATCTCATGTGAGATGAATATTTATTCAACATTCATTAAAATAAAAATGAAGGTTTATCAAAATATGTTTTTTTCTGAAAATGCCTTATCTATTGTTGTTGTGATATGAACCAACTCCAAATATGCGGTTAATCTTTTCTCAAATGTATTCTTTATTTCAATTTAATACGACCCAGGCACATAGGAACAAGTATCTTGTTACTTTTGTCATTGTCTACATGTTGTAATAACTTCTTATTAGAACATCTAACATGACAAAATTGATGCATGGTGTCTGTCTGGAATGTATCCAGGCATTTTGAATATGTTGAGTACTGACTGCGTGGTCTTGATGTAACTTGTAACCAATCAGAGAGGACATTATTACACATGAATGGAAAGATACTCTCCTATGGGTTTACTTAGCAGTGCTGTAAGTGATGAGACATTGTTCTTTCAATGTCGAAAAAAATGTACAATTTCCTAGGAATTTTGTAGTTTTTCACAGGTTCTAACGTAATATATTAAGATTTTTAAGGATTTTCTGTGTCTATACACTGGTTTATAGTAAGTAGAATTCCAAAACATCTAAAATTTTCTTTATGAGCGACAGTTGAATAGTCTTCGAGTCAAAACATTTCATCAATTTTGACCAAATTGCCAAACATGATATGGCTAAGAGAGATAATAGCTAAAAATTAGTTAACAGAATCAGAATCACAGACCCTATAGACAAGCCGAAGAATAGATCAGCTGAAATATCAGATCGTAAAGCACCCAAAGATCCTGACATGCGTTCAAAAGTAAATTAAGTATCTTCACCATAGAAATTTTGGCTGCTGGAATTTTGTTGAAAAACAACATTTACGAAGATGGTTAGCGAAATAAAGTGAAAATCATTTCGAGATTATGTTTCTTGTATCTTGTTTGAATTTATTTTTTTATGGGAACAAAGCTTTGCGTATATATTCGAAAATGTCAAATTTCACCGAGACAATGTGCTATGGAGTGAACTCGTCCAGTGAAAAGGTTGAAAAGTTGAAAATTTTGAAATTTTTGATAATGGCGTAAAGAACCTGGTGTAAACGTTTCATTGTATCATAAATCACATATAAAAACAATTTGCACGATCTCAGCTATATATATATGTGCGTGTGTACGTGTGTGTGTGTGTATCTATATATAATACATACATATATATATATATATATATATATATATATATATATATATATATTTTTATAAGCGTTTCACCCCGAGCAAGGCATGTCACTGCCACTACTGCGCAGGGGGCTACGTGGAGTGGAGAAAGGATGATTAAATATAGGAAATGTCAGAGGGTGGGTGATAGGCGGGTAGGGATACCGAGAATGAGGGTTGGGTAGATGAGAGTGTTCTGAGAATAATTGGGAGTTAGTGTGATAGGAGGTGTCTATTGACCCTACATTTAAACACCTAGAGATTGTAACTGTCGGGAAAGCAGAGTTGTGGAAGGGAGTTCCACAGGCGGGAAGCGCGAGAAAAGAAGCTGTTGGAGTAGAATTTACGGTTATATATATATATATATATATATATATATATATGTGTGTGTGTGTGTGTGTGTGTGTGTGTGTGTAGATATATGTATATATTGTTAAATATAAGAGACAATGAATGTCAATTGTGTTTAATCATGAGGTGTTCTAAACATCGTATTTTGGCTTTATTTTCAGGTGAGCCGAAAGTTTAGAACCAACTTAAAGGATTAGCCAAATGTTGGATAATTTTTGTCTTTATTTTCACCTGAAATTAAAGCCAAACTACGATGTTTAGAACGGCTCATGATTAAACACAATAGACATTCATTGTCTCTTATATTTAACAGTATATGTTTAGAAAATTATCTACTGCCTATATATAGATATGTATATCTATATATATATATATAGATATACATATGTATATGTTCTTGTGAGTGTGGGTGTGCCTGTATGTGTTCCTGCGTATGTGTGAACATACACTTCGCCCAGAAACTCTAAATGTACAGCAAAATCTCTTGTTAAATTCAAAACGTAATTTATTTTAAAAAAAGCGCGTCCAAATTAATCAAAATATTTCCCGGTTATTCTTAAGTACTTTTGTCATGATTGTTTACTTACTTTTTTTTATTGTTTATTTTAAGAGAGTGTTATTCCAAAAGTGTTGTTTCAGATGACAAAAAAAAAAGCAAATACAAAATTTTCCGTCCATGGTGCTGTGAGTATTGGGTCGGAATGAGAAATCGGAGAACCGATTTCGAGTTCAAATTGCGATCATCTACGCGTAAATACTCCTTTAAAAAGTAATAATCTGGTTCTACACGTTCGAGTTATGGTTGAAATTGCGAGAGATGTTGGATTCTAGAGCTTTGTTTGGCAACCAACTTACCGCAGAAATTAATGGCAACCTACTGCGGGAAAATCTTTTTACCAGCCAGTCATGTCTCTTTTGAGAAATTAGCGCCAAAGTGTGTATCACGTATGGTAATTAAGTGACTTAATTATAAATGAAATATGAAATGCGTCAGTTTTTATTTAAAAATCCATATTTTTAAAAATGTTAATTTACCGTTCTCTGCCTTTAAAACCTGAATAGCACGATCTTAGACAGAATTTACCAATTTTGAATGTGTAAACTTCGGAAATTTTCCCATGAAAAAGTTACATGCATCGGTTCTAGAGTAATAACTAGCAACCCACCTATGAGAAGAAAAAAGTTTTTTAAGGGACCGAGATATACTTCATTGAAACGTCACTTTATTCTTATTCTTCTTTGTACGATCTCCCTCTGGGATGTAGGTGATCATGTCTCTCCCCAACTATCCTCGGTCAATGTTAGTAAGGTTTGTTTTCTTTTCACTATATCTCCCAATCCTTTGTTCGATCTCCCTCCAGAATCTAGGTGATCATGTCTCTCCCCAACTATCCTCCGTCAATGTTAGTAAGGTTTGTTTTCTTTTCACTATATCTCCCAATCCTTTGTTCGATCTCCCTCCAGAATCTAGGTGATCATGTCTCTCCCCAACTATCCTCCGTCAATGTTAGTAAGGTTTGTTTTCTTTTCACTATATCTCCCAATCCTTTGTTCGATCTCCCTCCAGGATGTAGGTGATCATGTCTCTCCCCAACTATCCTCCGTCAATGTTAGTAAGGTTTGTTTTCTTTTCACTATATATCCCAATCCTTTGTTCGATCTCCCTCCAGGATGTAGGTGATCATGTCTCTCCCCAACTATCCTCCGTCAATGTTAGTAAGGTTTGTTTTCTGTTCACTATATCTCCCAATCCTTTGTTCGATCTCCCTCCAGGATGTAGGTGATCATGTCTCTCCCCAACTATCCTCCGTAAATTTTAGTAAGGTTTGTTTTCTTTTCACTATACCTCCCAATCCTTTGTTCGATCTCCCTCCAGGATCTAGGTGATCATGTCTCTCCCCAACTATCCTCCGAAAATGTTAGTAAGGTTTGTTTTCTTTTCACTATACCTCCCAATCATTTGTTCGATCTCCCTCCAGGATCTAGGTGATCATGTCTCTCCCCAACTATCCTCCGTCAATGTTAGTAAGGTTTGTTTTCTTTTCACTATATCTCCCAATCCTTTGTTCGATCTCCCTCCAGGATGTAGGTGATCATGTCTCTCCCCAACTATCCTCCGTCAATGTTAGTAAGGTTTGTTTTCCTTTTCACTATATCTCCCAATCCTTTGTTCGATCTCCCTCCAGGATGTAGGTGATCATGTCTCTCCCCAACTATCCTCCGTCAATGTTAGTAAGGTTTGTTTTCTTTTCACTACATCTCCCAATCCTTTGTTCGATCTCCCTCCAGGATGTAGGTGATCATGTCTCTCCCCAACTATCCTCCGTCAATGTTAGTAAGGTTTGTTTTCTTTTCACTATATCTCCCAATCCTTTGTTCGATCTCCCTCCAGGATGTAGGTGATCATGTCTCTCCCCAACTATCCTCCGTCAATGTTAGTAAGGTTTGTTTTCTGTTCACTATATCTCCCAATCCTTTGTTCGATCTCCCTCCAGAATCTAGGTGATCATGTCTCTCCACCCCAACTATCCTCCGTCAATGTTAGTAAGGTTTGTTTTCTTTTCACTATATCTCCCAATCCTTTGTTCGATCTCCCTCCAGGATGTAGGTGATCATGTCTCTCCCCAACTATCCTCCGTCAATGTTAGTAAGGTTTGTTTTCTTTTCGCTATACCTCCCAATCCTTTGTACGATCTCCTTCCAGGGTGTAGGTGATCATGTCTCTCCCCAACTATCCTCCGTAAATTTTAGTAAGGTTTGTTTTCTTTTCACTATATCTCCCAATCCTTTGTTCGATCTCCCTCCAGGATGTAGGTGATCATGTCTCTCCCCAACTATCCTCCGTCAATGTTAGTAAGGTTTGTTTTCTTTTCACTATATCTCCCAATCCTTTGTTCGATCTCCCTCCAGGATGTAGGTGATCATGTCTCTCCCCAACTATCCTCCGTCAATGTTAGTAAGGTTTGTTTTCTGTTCACTATATCTCCCAATCCTTTGTTCGATCTCCCTCCAGGATGTAGGTGATCATGTCTCTCCCCAACTATCCTCCGTCAATGTTAGTAAGGTTTGTTTTCTTTTCACTATATCTCCCAATCCTTTGTTCGATCTCCCTCCAGGATGTAGGTGATCATGTCTCTCCCCAACTATCCTCCGTCAATGTTAGTAAGGTTTGTTTTCTTTTCACTATATCTCCCAATCCTTTGTTCGATCTCCCTCCAGGATGTAGGTGATCATGTCTCTCCCCAACTATCCTCCGTCAATGTTAGTAAGGTTTGTTTTCTGTTCACTATATCTCCCAATCCTTTGTTCGATCTCCCTCCAGGATCTAGGTGATCATGTCTCTCCCCAACTATCCTCCGTCAATGTTAGTAAGGTTTGTTTTCTTTTCACTATATCTCCCAATCCTTTGTTCGATCTCCCTCCAGGATGTAGGTGATCATGTCTCTCCCCAACTATCCTCCGTCAATGTTAGTAAGGTTTGTTTTCTTTTCACTATATCTCCCAATCCTTTGTTCGATCTCCCTCCAGGATGTAGGTGATCATGTCTCTCCCCAACTATCCTCCGTCAATGTTAGTAAGGTTTGTTTTCTGTTCACTATATCTCCCAATCCTTTGTTCGATCTCCCTCCAGGATGTAGGTGATCATGTCTCTCCCCAACTATCCTCCGTCAATGTTAGTAAGGTTTGTTTTCTTTTCACTATATATCCCAATCCTTTGTTCGATCTCCCTCCAGGATGTAGGTGATCATGTCTCTCCCCAACTATCCTCCGTCAATGTTAGTAAGGTTTGTTTTCTGTTCACTATATCTCCCAATCCTTTGTTCGATCTCCCTCCAGGATGTAGGTGATCATGTCTCTCCCCAACTATCCTCCGTAAATTTTAGTAAGGTTTGTTTTCTTTTCACTATACCTCCCAATCCTTTGTTCGATCTCCCTCCAGGATCTAGGTGATCATGTCTCTCCCCCAACTATCCTCCGAAAATGTTAGTAAGGTTTGTTTTTCTTTTTTCACTATACCTCCCAATCATTTGTTCGATCTCCCTCCAGGATCTAGGTGATCATGTCTCTCACCTTATCTCCCGTCAATGTTAGTAAGGTTTGTTTTCTTTTACACTATATCTCCCAATCCTTTGTTCGATCTCCCTCCAGGATGTAGGTGATCATGTCTCTCCCCAACTATCCTCCGTCAATGTTAGTAAGGTTTGTTTTCTTTTCACTCTTTTTATCTCCCAATCCTTTGTTCGATCTCCCTCCAAGGATGTAGGTGATCATGTCTCTCCCCAACTATCCTCCGTCAATGTTAGTAAGGTTTGTTTCTTTTCACTACATCTCCCAATCCTTTGTTCGATCTCCCTCCAGGATGTAGGTGATCATGTCTCTCCCCGCTGCTCCTCCGTCAATGTTAGTAGGTTTGTTTTCTTTTTTTCACTATATCTCCCAATCCTTTGTTCGATCTCCCTCCAGGATCTAGGTGATCATGTCTCTCCCCAATATCCTCCGAAAATGTTAGTAAGGTTTGTTTTCTTTTCACTACTCCAAATGTTTGTTCGATCTCCCTCCAGGATCTAGGTGATCATGTCTCTCCCCAACTATCCTCCGTCAATGTTAGTAAGGTTTGTTTTTTCTTTTCACTATATCTCCCAATCCTTTGTTCGATCTCCCTCAGGATGTAGGTGATCATGTCTCTCCCCAACTATCCTCCGTCAATGTTAGTAAGGTTTGTTTTCTTTTCACTATATCTCCCAATCCTTTGTTCGATCTCCCTCCAGGATGTAGGTGATCATGTCTCTCCCAACTATCCTCCGTCAATGTTAGTAAGGTTTGTTTTCTTTTCACTACATCTCCCAATCCTTTGTTCAGTACTCCTCCAGGATGTAGGTGATCATATGCTCTCCCCAACTATCCTCCGTCAATGTTAGTAAGGTTTGTTTTCTTTTCACTATATCTCCCAATCCTTTGTTCGATCTCCCTCCAGGATGTAGGTGATCATGTCTCTCCCCAACTATCCTCCGTCAATGTTAGTAAGGTTTGTTTCTGTTCACTATATCTCCCAATCCTTTGTTCGATCTCCCTCCAGAATCTAGGTGATCATGTCTCTCCCCAACTATCTCCGTCAATGTTAGTAAGGTTTGTTTTTTCTTTTCACTATATCTCCCAATCCTTTGTTCGATCTCCCTCCAGGACAGCGGAGGTGATCATGTCTCTCCCCAACTATCCTCCGTCAATGTTAGTAAGGTTTGTTTTCTTTTCGCTATACCTCCCAATCCTTTGATCTCCTTCCAGGGTGTAGGTGATCATGTCTCTCCCCAATATCCTCCGTAAATTTTAGTAAGGTTTGTTTTTCTTTCACTATATCTCCCAATCCTTTGTTCGATCTCCCTCCAGGATGTAGGTGATCATGTCTCTCCCCCAACTATCCTCCGTCAATGTTAGTAAGGTTTGTTTCTTTTCACTATATCTCCCAATCCTTTGTTCAAGTCTCCCTCCAGGATGTAGGTGATCATGTCTCTCCCAACTATCCTCCGTCAATGTTAGTAAGGTTTGTTTCTGTTCACTATATCTCCCAATCCTTTGTTCGATCTCCCTCAGAATCTAGGTGATCATGTCTCTCCCCAACTATCCTCCGTCAATGTTAGTAAGGTTTGTTTTCTTTTCACTATATCTGTTCCTTTGTTCGATCTCCCTCCAGGATATGGTGATCGCTGTCTCTCCCCAACTATCCTCCGTCAGTATTGTAGTAAGGTTTGTTTTCTTTTCACTTTATATCTTAATCCTTTGTTCGATCTCCCTCCAGGATGTAGGTGATCATGTCTCTCCCCAACTATCCTCCGTCAATGTTAGTAAGGTTTGTTTCTGTTCACCATATCTCTCCCAATCCTTTGTTCGATCTCCCTCCAGGATGTGAAACAGAGTGATCATGTCTCTCCCCAACTATCCTCCGTCAATGTTAATGAGTTTGTTTTCTGTTCACTATACCTCCCAATCCTTTGTTCCTGATCTCCTCCAGGATCTAGGTGATCATGTCTCTCCCCAACTATCCTCCGTCAATGTTAGTAAGGTTTGTTTTCTTTTTTCACTATATCTCCCAATCCTTTGTTCGATCTCCCTCCAGAATCTGAGTGATCGCCATACTCTTCCCCCCAACGCTATCCTCCGTAAATTTTAGTAAGGTTTGTTTCTTTTCACTGTATCTCCCCAGTATGCAACTGATCTCCTCAGGATGTAGGTAGATATTGTCTCTCCCCAACTATCCTCCGTCAATGTTAGTAAGGGTTGTTTTCTGTTCACTATATCTCCCAATCCTTTGTTCGATCTCCTCGGATGTAAGTGATCATGTCTCTCCCCAACTATCCTCCGTCAATGTCAGTAAGGTTTGTTTTCTGTTCACTATACCTCCCAATCCTTTGTTCGATCTCCCTCCAGAATCTAGGTGATCATGTCTCTCCCCAACTATCCTCCGTCAATGTTAGTAAGGTTTGTTTTCTTTTCACTATATCTCCCAATCCTTTGTTCGATCTCCCTCCAGGATCTAGGTGATCATGTCTCTCCCCAACTATCCTCCGTCAATGTTAGTAAGGTTTGTTTTCTTTTCACCATATCTCCCAATCCTTTGTTCGATCTCCCTCCAGAATCTAGGTGATCATGTCTCTCCCCAACTATCCTCCGTAAATTTTAGTAAGGTTTGTTTTCTTTTCACTATATCTCCCAATCCTTTGTTCGATCTCCCTCCAGGATGTAGGTGATCATGTCTCTCCCCAACTATCCTCCGTAAATTTTAGTAAGGTTTGTTTTCTTTTCACTATATCTCCCAATCCTTTGTTCGATCTCCCTCCAGAATCTAGGTGATCATGTCTCTCCCCAACTATCCTCCGTCAATGTTAGTAAGGTTTGTTTTCTTTTCACTATATCTCCCAATCCTTTGTTCGATCTCCCTCCAGGATGTAGGTGATCATGTCTCTTCTCAACTATCCTCCGTAAATTTTAGTAAGGTTTGTTTTCTTTTCACTATACCTCCCAATCCTTTGTTCGATCTCCCTCCAGGATGTAGGTGATCATGTCTCTCCCCAACTATCCTCCGTAAATTTTAGTAAGGTTTGTTTTCTTTTCACTATATCTCCCAATCCTTTGTTCGATCTCCCTCCAGGATGTAGGTGATCATGTCTCTCCCCAACTATCCTCCGTCAATGTTAGTAAGGTTTGTTTTCTTTTCACTATATCTCCCAATCCTTTGTTCGATCTCCCTCCAGGATGTAGGTGATCATGTCTCTCCCCAACTATCCTCCGTCAATGTTAGTAAGGTTTGTTTTCTTTTCACTATACCTCCCAATCCTTTGTTCGATCTCCCTCCAGGATGTAGGTGATCATGTCTCTCCCCAACTATCCTCCGTCAATTTTAGTAAGGTTTGTTTTCTTTTTCACTATATCTCCCAATCCTTTGTTCGATCTCCCTCCAGGATGTAGGTGATCATGTCTCTCCCCAACTATCCTCCGTAAATTTTAGTAAGGTTTGTTTTTCTTTTCACTATACCTCCCAATCCTTTGTTCGATCTCCCTCCAGGATGTAGGTGATCATGTGTCTCTCCCCAACTATCCTCCGTAAATTTTAGTAAGGTTTGTTTTTCTTTTCACTATCTCCCAATCCTTTGTTCGATCTCCCTCCAGGATGTAGGTGATCATGTCTCTCCCCAACTATCCTCCGTCAATGTTAGTAAGGTTTGTTTTCTTTTCACTATATCTCCCAATCCTTTGTTCGATCTCCCTCCAGGATGTAGGTGATCATGTCTCTCCCCAACTATCCTCCGAAAATGTTAGTAAGGTTTGTTTCTTTTCACTATACCTCCCAATCCTTTGTTCGATCTCCCTCCAGAATCTAGGTGATCATGTCTCTCCCCAACTATCCTCCGTCAATGTTAGTAAGGTTTTGTTTTCTTTTCACTATATCTCCCAATCCTTTGTTCGATCTCCCTCAGGATGAGGTGATCATGTCTCTCCCTAACTATCCTCGTCAATGTTAGTAAGGTTTGTTTTCTTTTCACTATATCTCCCAATCCTTTGTTCGATCTCCCTCCAGGATGTAGGTGATCATGTCTCTCCCCCCAACTATCCTCCGTCAATGTTAGTAAGGTTTGTTTTCTGTTCACTATATCTCCCAATCCTTTGTTCGATCTCCCTCCAGGATGTAGGTGATCATGTCTCTCCCCAACTATCCTCCGTAAATTTTAGTAAGGTTTGTTTCTTTTCACTATACCTCCCAATCCTTTGTTCGATCTCCCTCCAGGATCTAGGTGATCATGTCTCTCCCCAACTATCCTCCGAAAATGTTAGTAAGGGTTTGTTTTTCTTTTCACTATACCTCCCAATCCTTTGTTCGATCTCCCTCCAGGATCTAGGTGATCATGTCTCTCCCCAACTATCCTCCGTCAATGTTAGTAAGGTTTGTTTTCTTTTCACTATATCTCCCAATCCTTTGTTCGATCTCCCTCCAGGATGTAGGTGATCATGTCTCTCCCCAACTATCCTCCGTCAATGTTAGTAGGGTTTGTTTTCTTTTTCACTATATCTCCCAATCCTTTGTTCGATCTCCCTCCAGGATGTAGGTGATCATGTCTCTCCCCAACTATCCTCCGTCAATGTTAGTAAGGTTTGTTTTCTTTTCACTACATCTCCCAATCCTTTGTTCGATCTCCCTCCAGGATGTAGGTGATCATGTCTCTCCCCAACTATCCTCCGTCAATGTTAGTAAGGTTTGTTTTCTTTTCACTATATCTCCCAATCCTTTGTTCGATCTCCCTCCAGGATGTAGGTGATCATGTCTCTCCCCCCAACTATCCTCCGTCAATGTTAGTAAGGTTTGTTTTCTTTTCACTATATCTCCCAATCCTTTGTTCGATCTCCCTCCAGGATGTAGGTGATCATGTCTCTCCCCAACTATCCTCCGTCAATGTTAGTAAGGTTTGTTTTCTGTTCACTATATCTCCCAATCCTTTGTTCGATCTCCCTCCAGGATCTAGGTGATCATGTCTCTCCCCAACTATCCTCCGTCAATGTTAGTAAGGTTTGTTTTCTTTTCACTATATCTCCCAATCCTTTGTTCGATCTCCCTCCAGGATGTAGGTGATCATGTCTCTCCCCAACTATCCTCCGTCAATGTTAGTAAGGTTTGTTTTCTTTTCACTATATCTCCCAGTCCCTTGTTCGATCTCCCTCCAGGATGTAGGTGATCATGTCTCTCCCCAACTATCCTCCGTCAATGTTAGTAAGGTTTGTTTTCTGTTCACTATATCTCTAAATCCTTTGTTCGATCTCCCTCCAGGATGTAGGTGATCATGTCTCTCACAACTATCCTCCGTCAATGTTAGTAAGGTTTGTTTTCTTTTCACTATATCTCCCAATCCTTTGTTCGATCTCCCTCCAGGATGTGGGTGATCATGTCTCTCCCCAACTATCCTCCGTCAATGTTAGTAAGGTTTGTTTGCTGTTCACTATATCTCCCAATCCTTTGTTCGATCTCCCTCCAGGATGCAGGGTGATCATGTCTTCCCAACTATCCTCCGTCAATGTTAGTAAGGTTTGTTTTCTTTTCACTATAACTTCCAATCCTTTGTTTTGATCTCCTCCAGGATGTGTGGGTGATCATGTCTCTCCCCAACTATCCTCCGTCAATGTTATAAGGTTTGTTTTCACTATATCTCCCGTAATCCTTTGTCTGGATCTCCCTCCAGGATCTAGGTGACTATGTCTCCCAACTATCCTCCGTCAATGTTAGTAAGGTTTGTTTTCTGTTCACCATATCTCCCAATCCTTTGTTCGATCTCCCTCCAGAATCTAGGTGATCATGTTCCCCAACTATCCTCCGTCAATGTTAGTAAGGTTTGTTTTCTTTTCACTATATCTCCCTATAACTTTGTTCGATCTCCTCCAGGATGTAGGTGATCATGTCTCTCCCCCAACTATCCTCCGTCAATGTTAGTAAGGTTTGTTTTCGTTCACTATATCTCCCAATCCTTTGTCTGATCTCCTCCAGAATCTAGGTGATCATGTCTCTCCCCAACTATCCTCCGTCAATGTTAGTAAGGTTTGTCTTTTCACTATATCTCCCAATCATTTGTTCGATCTCCCTCCAGGATGTAGGGTGATCATGTCTCTCCCAACTATCCTCCGTCAATGTTAGTAAGGTTTGTTTTCTTTTCACTATACCTCCCAATCCTTTGTTCGATCTCCTCCAGGATGTAGGTGACTGTCATGTCTCTCCCAACTATCCTCCGTCAATGTTAGTAAGGTTTGTTTTCTGTTCACTATATCTCCCAATCCTTTGTCTGATCTCCCTCCAGGATGTAGGTGGATGTCTCTCCCCAACTATCCTCCGTCAATGTTAGTAAGGTTTGTTCACTATACCTCCCAATCCTTGTTCGATCTCCTCCAGGATCTAGGTGATCATGTCTCTCCCCAACTATCCTCCGTCAATGTTAGTAAGGTTTGTTTTCTTTTCACTATATCTCCCAACTTGGTTCGATCTCTCCAGAATCTAGGTGATCATGTCTCTCCCAACTATCCTCCGTAAATTTTAGTAAGGTTTGTTTTCTTTTCACTATATCTCCCAACTTTGTACGATCTCCCTCCAGGATGTAGGTGATCATGTCTCTCCCCAACTATCCTCCGTCAGTCGTTAGTAAGGTTTGCTTTCGTTCACTATATCTCTCCTCCCCAATCCTTTTGTTCGATCTCCCTCCAGGATGTAGGTACCAGTCTTCCCAATATCCTCCGTCAATGTTAGTAAGGTTTTCTGTTCACTATACCTCCCAACTTTGTCTGATCTCCCTCCAGAATCTAGGTGATCATGTCTCTCCCCAACCATCCTCCGTCAATGTTAGTTTGTTTTCTTTTCACTATATCTCCCAACTTTGTTCGATCTCCTCCAGGATCTAGGTGATCATGTCTCTCCCCAACTATCCTCCGTCAATGTTAGTAAGGTTTGTTTTCTTTTCACCATATATTCCCAATCCTTTGTTCGATCTCCCTCCAGAATCTAGGTGATCATGTCTTCCTCCCCAACTATCCTCCGTGAAGGTTTGTTTTTCACTATATCTCCCAATCCTTTTGTTCGATCTCTCCCTCCAGGATGTAGGGTGATCATGTTCCTCCCCAACTATCCTCCGTAAATTTTAGTAAGGTTTGTTTTCTCACTATATCTCCCAATCCTTTGTTCGATCTCCCTCCAGAATCTAGGTGACTCATCATGTCTCTCCCCAACTATCCTCCGTCAATGTTAGTAAGGTTTGTTTTCTTTCACTATATTCTGTCTTGTTCGACTTCTCCTCCAGGATGTAGGTGACTGCGTCTCTTCTCAACTATCCTCCGTAAATTTAGTAAGGTTTGTTTTCTTTTCACTATACCTCCCAACTTTGTTCGATCTCCCTCCAGGATGTAGGTGATCATGTCTCTCCCCAACTATCCTCCGTAAATTTTAGTAAGGTTTGTTTTCACTATATCTCCAATCCTTTGTTCGATCTCCTCCAGGATGTGGTGATCATGTCTCTCCCCAACTATCCTCCGTCAATGTTAGTAAGGTTTGTTTTCTTTTCACTATATCTCCCAATCCTTTGTTCGATCTCCCTCCAGGATGTAGGTACCTATGTCTCTCCCCAACTATCCTCCGTCAATGTTAGTAAGGTTTGCTTTTCCTTATACCTCCCAATCCTTGTTCGATCTCCAGGATGTAGGTGATCATAAGCCCTTAACCATCCTCCGTCAATTTTAGTAAGGTTTGTTTTCTTTTCACTATATCTCCCAATCCTTTGTTCGATCTCCCTCCAGGATGTAGGTGATCATGTCTCTCCCCAACTATCCTCCGTAAATTTTAGTAAGGTTTGTTTTCTTTTCACTATACCTCCCAATCCTTTGTTCGATCTCCCTCCAGGATGTAGGTGATCATGTCTCTCCCCAACTATCCTCCGTAAATTTTAGTAAGGTTTGTTTTCTTTTCACTATATCTCCCAATCCTTTGTTCGATCTCCCTCCAGGATGTAGGTGATCATGTCTCTCCCCAACTATCCTCCGTCAATGTTAGTAAGGTTTGTTTTCTTTTCACTATATCTCCCAATCCTTTGTTCGATCTCCCTCCAGGATGTAGGTGATCATGTCTCTCCCCAACTATCCTCCGAAAATGTTAGTAAGGTTTGTTTTCTTTTCACTATACCTCCCAATCCTTTGTTCGATCTCCCTCCAGAATCTAGGTGATCATGTCTCTCCCCAACTATCCTCCGTCAATGTTAGTAAGGTTTGTTTTCTTTTCACTATATCTCCCAATCCTTTGTTCGATCTCCCTCCAGGATGTAGGTGATCATGTCTCTCCCCAACTATCCTCCGTCAATGTTAGTAAGGTTTGTTTTCTTTTCACTATATCTCCCAATCCTTTGTTCGATCTCCCTCCAGGATGTAGGTGATCATGTCTCTCCCCAACTATCCTCCGTCAATGTTAGTAAGGTTTGTTTTCTTTTCACTATATCTCCCAATCCTTTGTTCGATCTCCCTCCAGGATGTAGGTGATCATGTCTCTCCCCAACTATCCTCCGTCAATGTTAGTAAGGTTTGTTTTCTTTTCACTATATCTCCCAATCCTTTGTTCGATCTCCCTCCAGGATGTAGGTGATCATGTCTCTCCCCAACTATCCTCCGTAAATTTTAGTAAGGTTTGTTTTCTTTTCACTATATCTCCCAATCCTTTGTTCGATCTCCCTCCAGGATGTAGGTGATCATGTCTCTCCCCAACTATCCTCCGAAAATGTTAGTAAGGTTTGTTTTCTGTTCACTATATCTCCCAATCCTTTGTTCGATCTCCCTCCAGAATCTAGGTGATCATGTCTCTCCCCAACTATCCTCCGTAAATTTTAGTAATGTTTGTTTTCTTTTCACTATATCTCCCAATCCTTTGTTCGATCTCCCTCCAGGATGTAGGTGATCATGTCTCTCCCCAACTATCCTCCGAAAATGTTAGTAAGGTTTGTTTTCTGTTCACTATATCTCCCAATCCTTTGTTCGATCTCCCTCCAGAATCTAGGTGATCATGTCTCTCCCCAACTATCCTCCGAAAATGTTAGTAAGGTTTGTTTTCTTTTCACTATATCTCCCAATCCTTTGTTCGATCTCCCTCCAGGATGTAGGTGATCATGTCTCTCCCCAACTATCCTCCGAAAATGTTAGTAAGGTTTGTTTTCTTTTCACTATATCTCCCAATCCTTTGTTCGATCTCCCTCCAGGATGTAGGTGATCATGTCTCTCCCCAACTATCCTCCGAAAATGTTAGTAAGGTTTGTTTTCTGTTCACTATATCTCCCAATCCTTTGTTCGATCTCCCTCCAGAATCTAGGTGATCATGTCTCTCCCCAACTATCCTCCGTAAATTTTAGTAAGGTTTGTTTTCTTTTCACTATACCTCCCAATCCTTTGTTCGATCTCCCTCCAGGATGTAGGTGATCATGTCTCTCCCCAACTATCCTCCGTCAATGTTAGTAAGGTTTGTTTTCTTTTCACTATACCTCCCAATCCTTTGTACGATCTCCTTCCAGGATGTAGGTGATCATGTCTCTCCCCAACTATCCTCCGTCAATGTTAGTAAGGTTTGTTTTCTGTTCACTATATCTCCCAATCCTTTGTTCGATCTCCCTCCAGGATGTAGGTGATCATGTCTCTCCCCAACTATCCTCCGTCAATGTTAGTAAGGTTTGTTTTCTTTTCACTATATCTCCCAATCCTTTGTTCGATCTCCCTCCAGGATGTAGGTGATCATGTCTCTCCCCAACTATCCTCCGTCAATGTTAGTAAGGTTTGTTTTCTTTTCACTATATCTCCCAATCCTTTGTTCGATCTCCCTCCAGGATGTAGGTGATCATGTCTCTCCCCAACTATCCTCCGTCAATGTTAGTAAGGTTTGTTTTCTTTTCACTATACCTCCCAATCCTTTGTTCGATCTCCCTCCAGAATCTAGGTGATCATGTCTCTCCCCAACTATCCTCCGTCAATGTTAGTAAGGTTTGTTTTCTTTTCACTATATCTCCCAATCCTTTGTACGATCTCCCTCCAGGATGTAGGTGATCATGTCTCTCCCCAACTATCCTCCGTCAATGTTAGTAAGGTTTGTTTTCTTTTCACTATATCTCCCAATCCTTTGTTCGATCTCCCTCCAGGATGTAGGTGATCATGTCTCTCCCCAACTATCCTCCGTCAATGTTAGTAAGGTTTGTTTTCTTTTCACTATATCTCCCAATCCTTTGTTCGATCTCCCTCCAGGATGTAGGTGATCATGTCTCTCCCCAACTATCCTCCGTCAATGTTAGTAAGGTTTGTTTTCTTTTCACTATATCTCCCAATTCTTTGTACGATCTCCCTCCAGGATGTAGGTGATCATGTCTCTCCCCAACTATCCTCCGTCAATGTTAGTAAGGTTTGTTTTCTTTTCACTATATCTCCCAATCCTTTGTTCTATCTCCCTCCAGGATGTAGGTGATCATGTCTCTCCCCAACTATCCTCCGTCAATGTTAGTAAGGTTTGTTTTCTTTTCACTATATCTCCCAATCCTTTGTTCGATCTCCCTCCAGGATGTAGGTGATCATGTCTCTCCCCAACTATCCTCCGTCAATGTTAGTAAGGTTTGTTTTCTTTTCACTATATCTCCCAATCCTTTGTTCGATCTCCCTCCAGGATCTAGGTGATCATGTCTCTCCCCAACTATCCTCCGTCAATGTTAGTAAGGTTTGTTTTCTGTTCACCATATCTCCCAATCCTTTGTTCGATCTCCCTCCAGAATCTAGGTGATCATGTCTCTCCCCAACTATCCTCCGTCAATGTTAGTAAGGTTTGTTTTCTTTTCACTATATCTCCCAATCCTTTGTTCGATCTCCCTCCAGGATGTAGGTGATCATGTCTCTCCCCAACTATCCTCCGTCAATGTTAGTAAGGTTTGTTTTCTGTTCACTATATCTCCCAATCCTTTGTTCGATCTCCCTCCAGAATCTAGGTGATCATGTCTCTCCCCAACTATCCTCCGTCAATGTTAGTAAGGTTTGTTTTCTTTTCACTATATCTCCCAATCCTTTGTTCGATCTCCCTCCAGGATGTAGGTGATCATGTCTCTCCCCAACTATCCTCCGTAAATTTTAGTAAGGTTTGTTTTCTTTTCACTATACCTCCCAATCCTTTGTTCGATCTCCCTCCAGGATGTAGGTGATCATGTCTCTCCCCAACTATCCTCCGTCAATGTTAGTAAGGTTTGTTTTCTTTTCACTATATCTCCCAATCCTTTGTTCGATCTCCCTCCAGGATGTAGGTGATCATGTCTCTCCCCAACTATCCTCCGTCAATGTTAGTAAGGTTTGTTTTCTTTTCACTATACCTCCCAATCCTTTGTACGATCTCCTTCCAGGATGTAGGTGATCATGTCTCTCCCCAACTATCCTCCGTCAATGTTAGTAAGGTTTGTTTTCTGTTCACTATATCTCCCAATCCTTTGTTCGATCTCCCTCCAGAATCTAGGTGATCATGTCTCTCCCCAACTATCCTCCGTCAATGTTAGTAAGGTTTGTTTTCTTTTCACTATATCTCCCAATCCTTTGTTCGATCTCCCTCCAGGATGTAGGTGATCATGTCTCTCCCCAACTATCCTCCGTAAATTTTAGTAAAGTTTGTTTTCTTTTCACTATACCTCCCAATCCTTTGTTCGATCTCCCTCCAGGATGTAGGTGATCATGTCTCTCCCCAACTATCCTCCGTAAATTTTAGTAAGGTTTGTTTTCTTTTCACTATACCTCCCAATCCTTTGTTCGATCTCCCTCCAGGATCTAGGTGATCATGTCTCTCCCCAACTATCCTCCGTTAATATTAGTAAGGTTTGTTTTCTTTTCACTATACCTCCCAATCCTTTGTACGATGTCCCTCCAGGATGTAGGTGATCATGTCTCTCCCCAACTATCCACTGTAAATGTTAGTAAGGTTTGTTTGTTTTCTTTTCACTATACCTCCCAATCCTTATTCTGCTATGCCTTTAGAAAATCTCGTTTGGGAGGTTAATCAATATTTCATTCTCTTCCGCTTTCCTTAAATAGATACTGCGTGTGTTAAATTCCCTATGCACTTTTTCCTCATTTCATAGGTTCCTTTCCGATTTTAATGGTTATTACTTATCTCAGAAGCAAGAAACAGTTTTCTCGTGAGAATGGCAACTCCATTTCTTTGCCAAAATATTATCTCTTCGATTTTTATAGTCCATTTATTCGTAGAATTTAGATCGGGGCGCGTTTTAGTATATCCTGGTATTACATTGTTGCCAAAGTTTATATATGTAGCAATGTATCTTATTTTGAAGACATTCAAATTGCTGCAGTCACTGATACTTATACCAAAACAACCAAAAACAATTTTGTTTCATGTTTAAGGATTTTATCGTAATCTTTTTATAAAGTGGTGGGTTTACACATTCGTTCATAAATTAAATACACATTTTCGGCTGAAAAGTTCATAAGTAGTTAACAGTGACCTGCTAGTAACAGTTCATAGTGTGTCAGTCCTCGACTAGTCCACCAGATACAAAGTATATGATCTTGCGTGGGTATAGAGGTGCGCTTGTGGTGTGAAAATTAAGTTGGACGGCAAATTGTCTCCTAGCCAGTTCGTCGTATCACATCCCTGGCCAACTCGTCATGCTGATTCATAGCCTGTTGTACGGGTTCCAATTGCCGAGAGAAAAGGTCCGCAAGGATAGTTTGGTTTGGTGATAGCAGTTCATATTGCACCATTTGTCGACTCGTCCTCCAGATAGAAAGAATGGTCTGTAGAGGCATAGGGTTTCGTGTGAGGCATAGGGTTTCGTGTGAGGCATAGCGCTTCGTGTGAGGCATAGGGTTTCGTGTGAGGCATAGCGCTTCATGTGAGGCATAGGGTTTCGTGTGAGGCATAGCGCTTTGTGTGAGGCATAGGGTTTCGTGTGAGGCATAGCCCTTCGTACGAGGCATAGGGTTTCGTGTGAGGCACATGGCTCCGTGTTGACAACCAATGACTTGAATGCTTGGGAGTGTTATACGGAACTAACTGCTCGTGCCTGCAGAGAACTTGATCAAATATTGGTATGATGTGTTGCAGTGCTGAGAAAGAACGAGACATAGGCTGTCAATTGTTTTCCTTCTTTTTTTTGAGGGGGGGGGGGCTTCTGAAAATGTATGATAGGCACAAATGCTCAACTTCTACGCTTTTCCTATTCGTTGCAGTTGAATTCTGACGTTTATCAGCAAAGTGGTAAGGTTCGTCAAGCTCACCACTGCTTTGGCCGTTGTAATTCCCTACGGAGGCCACCAGGACCTCATCATCCAGAATCTGAGGCCGGTCACTGATGGGTTTCATTACAAAAGAACAGATCTCTCTATCGGAACATATGGAAACAATGTCTAGAGTTGCATTCACCCACAGTATGAGATTGGAGACAAACCCATCTCAAAATCATCAAGTAGACGACTGAGAACGTGCTACTTCGACATAGCCATATTTATTTCTCGTTAATCGAACTATGACAGAAGTGTGTGCGCAGTGCACCTTCATTGGTCAAGAGCAATACACCCCTCCGCACGCGGTGGATTCATTTGCATATTAGGGATCACTTCTTCCCACAAGGCATAGAAGGAAATTGTTGTGGGCTCTTCCATTTTTCCATGATAATGGACTCGACTTGAGTATACATATAATCCAGCCATAGTGAGATACGTCGGTTACCGTAAAAGTCCGACAGATACCGAACGATACCGAGGTTTCACGGAAAATACAGCGTCAGTAGTTCATAGTAGCTCTGAGTTCGACTCAGGAAGAATAGTATTTCGCAGCACCTGTCAGCTTCCGACGTGGACTTACTATACATACTACGGCTTCACTTCAGAGACTTATATATATATATACTTCGTACTAACTCGTATTCCATGGATTACAATACTGCGTTCAAGTTTGTATTCTTTACGTTTAATATACTTATTTTTCGATCTCAAATTCTGGTTGTTGTTCCTTTATTTTGTGCGGTTCCCATTCAACAAAAATCATCAAGGATTTCTTCTGTTTATTTTTATAATCTTGTTTATAAATACTTAACAGACTTCAAGTAGAATGACTATATAGAATCTAAACTTATTTATAAATGGAACTTTGTCTATGTGTGTATGTGTTTGTATCTGTCTGTCTGTCTATGTGTGTGTGTGTGTGTGTGTGTCTGTCCGTTACCTATAGAACCCGAAACGACTGAACCGATTTCCTTGAAAATTTACACAGTTGTACTATAAGCGTCTGCGAGTGTCCTTAGCTAGGTTTTGTGTCGAGGTACCCCCGATAAATACCGATAATCGATAATCGAGAAAATCGCGTTATAGAAATAGTGGTCCGATTTTAATCAAATGTGATACACTCATAGACAAAGACATAAGAAACGATATTCAAAAGTTTCAAGGTTGTAGTTCTTACAATAGTGCAGAATAACTATAATAAATATATATGTATAAGGCAAGATGTTTGTGTGTGTCTGTTTATCTGCCTGTATGTCTGTATTTTTTCAGCCCTTTTATTTTGGTTTTTGCTTCTAAGTAGGTACAATTGTAGTTCTTAGTCTCAGCCATGATAACATTTACTCAGAGGACTTATTTAGCCTTAAATATTTACGAAATCAAAATTGGACTTACATTCCTTCATTTTTCTTTCAGTCTATGGTTTCGCTTTAACTAGAAACAACTATTGCTTTTTAGTCTTTCGTGTCAACGTCCATAGAATCTGATTTCAAGGACCATGGAATAGTTTTAAAGCTTTCATTACACCCGAGCAACGCCGGACTATACTGCTAGTCCATAGATAAATCCGCTACTAAGAAGGTCGGTTCTCTATGCACAGCCAGGAAGTTTTTCCCTTCTGAAACAATCCTGCACATATATAAATCTACCACCCGCCCGTACATTGAATACTACTGCCATATCTGGTCGGGTGCTCCTGCTATCCACCTAGAGGTCCTTGACAAAATCCAAAGGAGACTCTGTAATGTGTTCGAACCCGACTTGGCAGCTCTGATACAGTCACTTTCTCACCGGCGCAATGTGGCTTCCCTGTGTCTCTTCTACAAATACTTTCAAGACTTCTGCTCTGATGTACTTAGCTAACTAGTACCCTCTATTTATGAATTTACTCGAGCCACAAGATTAGCAACTAGGCCCCATCCTTTTACTGTGAAACCAATAAATTGTAAACGCAAATTCTACTCCATCAGCTTCTTTTTTCGCACTTCCTGCCTGTGGAATTCCTTTCTGTTTACTTGCTTTCTCGACAGCTACAATCTTCAAGATTTCAAATGTAAAGTTAATAGTCATATCCTATCTCACTAACTTGCATCCTCTCAATGATGCTCCTTTTTTCGTCCACTACTCTCTCATCAGTATTCTCATCCTAGTCTTACCCACTTCCTGACACCCCCTGTAACCTGTCACTCTTTCTCACAACTTTCCTTCTATGTAACCCCCTGCAAAAGAGTGGCAGTAAAATGCCCTGCTTGGGGCGACACGATTATTAAAAATAAAACAAAAAGAACTTATTTAAAAATAAAAGATGAGTTTTATTGGTATTATTCACACGCGCACACACACATACACACATATAAATACGTATATATATATATATATATATATATATATATAGAGAGAGAGAGAGAGAGAGCGATGGTGTAAAAATAAAAAATACTACTGATTTGTTATTTTAATATGTTTACCAAAATGAGACAAAAATATGTTAAAATATTAATGAGTAAATTTCGGAATCTCTTGCAACTCTTTTGAACTTTTTTTTCTGAGAAATACTACCATTAACTATTGTCTTCAATTCATTTTTGGTATTACGTGGAAGTTTTACAGATTTTTAATCAATGTGGTTGCAGTCTGGGAAGTTAGCCAGATGTAAGGTGTAATGTGGTCGCTTAACTTGCCTGATAGTCCTTTCTTGGTTATCTTGTTCGTGTTGCACGATGTAGAGTCATGTTGCCAGACAAAGTGTCTTCCAACATGAACTTTCTTGACCCTGGGCAGCTCTAACTCCTCAAGACACTTGCCTCATCCCTTGTTCCCTGTTTAGGATGTGGTTTCCGGCTTTCTCTTTTCCAATCTTTTTACTCTTACGTCACCCCCTGCGCATCAGTGGCGTTATCACCTTGCTTGGGGTGAAATGATTAAAAAGAAATATCGTCATTAAATGCATGCAAATTATAAACAAGATGAAAATATACTAAAAAAATTAGTAAATCCTAATATATCTACAACAGATCCTAGCAAAACAAATAAGTTAATCATATACTACTCTAAATCTAGTATACCCAACGTAATTATTTGCAATGGTTCTTCTCCCCCGGTTAGTGATTTGCAAAGAAGCAACGTTTTACAAATTCAAGTGCCATTTGGGAGATTGTATCTCCAACGGATTAAATAATATTTATGTTAGTCACACCACAAACTCGCTTTCACGAATCTTGACACTACACTTGAACGATAATTCTAACATTTTTAGGCATCTAAAACAACATGCCTGGCCACATACACAATTCCGGACAACCCTAATTGAAAACACAACTATACTTAAACATGTAAATAATAAACAAAAACTAAAAATTCTTGAAGCTATGTACATAAAACAGTTGAAACCTAACCTGAACAAGATAATCTATGAAATCTCCACAAATATCCTTAAATGCATATAATTAATAACAGAAGCCGTTGGTTTATTCCAATGGCTTCCCATACTTAATATCTCTTGTTTTCACTCTCGCTTGGTCATGTGTGACGTCACGAGCTGTGATGCAACATTTGCTTCCAGAGTTTTAGTTTGTTCTTGTTTCCATGTAAACAAAAACAGTTTGTCATTATCGTTAGTCCGTGTTTAAATATATAATGTAATTTACATTAGATTGGATTATTTAAAAAAGATATGTATCAATTTTGTAATTTTCTTTCTTCATTTAATGATAATGTTATTAAGCTTATCAGAGAATATGAAAAAAAAATTACATAAAATAAATAGACAAAGCTTCTCTCTCTCTCCCTCTCTCTCTCTCCCTGTCTCTCTCTCTCTCTCTCTCTCTCTCTCTCTCTCTCTCTTTCTATATATATATATATATATATATATATATATATATATTTGGTATTGGCCTGAGATTAGCGAGAATTGTATGGTTGAGCAGTATTATTTAGTGAATTTGACGCTAACTTGTTGTCTTATAGATAATACAGTATTAAATAACCGACAAAATTGTCTCATCACGTAAAATCAACCAGCCATGTCTTATCTATATTGCGAGGTGGGAAAATATTTTAAATTTACGCATGATTTACTGAATTTAATTTGGAAACTTTTCTTTAAAATTTATTGATTATTCGCTGTCTTTTATCTTGCAAATTTGAATTGCATTGTCTTCCATCTCTGACCATGATTATTTAACAAGCTTACTTGTGTGACACAAGGCCATCATTATTACGCGCTTATGAGATTAATCTCATTCACTCTACAAAAATAAATGTCTTAATATGAAAGCAATTAATGCAGATGGATATAACACTAAGTCGTAAAATGTAGTCCACTACCACTATGACAGTGGTGCGAAAATGCCAAATCATGCTTTCGGCCAACGCGTTGCATCAACGCGCACATATATAAACCATAAATTAAAGCAGACAGATATCATCAGATCATAAAATGGCTCCCACTATCACTTTAAGAAAGAAGTGAAAAAGAGAAATCCTACTATCGGCCAATGCACGCATATCTATACCATAAACACACACACACACACACACACACACACACACACACACATACATGCTCAAAAACACTTACAGGTACACTAATGCACACACAAACACTAACTACAATTCACAACAGCAGTAGCAGCGAAAGATGACCAGTCGTTGAAAGGCACGGTCCACGAGCGGACGAACTGAAACAAGCTCTCCTACCATTCTGAAGATGAGGTTTTGATTTCGAAATATTAATGAATAATAAATAGGTAATACGCAACACTTTCTTTACCTTCCTTTATTTTCTTAAACGCATTGTGATAGCTTTCAAGACCTACCCATACGTCATAATATTTAGTCAGCATAATCTAGTCTCGGGCCACAACATCTCAGCGAACTATGACTAAAATACATTTAGATTTCTAATGGAGAATAATATTCGTAACGCGATGCTCACACGCATGCGTAGATAGATTTTCCTTTTAGATAGCTTTTACTTACACGCTTCATAGAAAGCTTTCAAAAGCCATTGTTATATATGACAGGTCCGGACATACTGGGATTGGTCTCGTTAAAAAATATTTAAAGGCCTTTCGATGCCAAAACCATTATAATTTTAAGCTTCGGTTATTTTATTATTTATTTATGTTCACGAGACAAGGGGTTAGAGAGAAAATGTCTTCTTTTAAGTCCTTTAGAATGGCGACTGAAGGTTGTAGTAAGAACAGTATTTTAGATTGGTTTATCTTGCTTTTCCTTCTTTCTTTGAATTTTTTTCTCTCTTTGAGCGATGCCAATGACATCAAATTTCGGTTTAGATTCATTCTATTCAAAACGAACCTGACAAGGAAATAAAATTAGAGCGATATTCTGTTTTTGTCAGTCAAAACAAAATGTGTTGGGTGCAGAGGATATTGGTTCGGAATGAGAAGTCGGAGAGCCGAGTTCGAATTCCAGTTGAATTTCTTGCATTCACCTACGTGCAAATACCCTTGGGTAAGGTATTAATCCGTCTCTTACCGTTAAATAACAGGACAGACTGGGTTCTATATCCTTGGCTGGCAACTAGTCTACCGCAGAAACTAATGGCAATCTACTGCGGTATAATCTTCTCTACAGTCAGTCATGTCTATTTCGAGACATGATCACCCAAAGCGTATATCGCGTATCGCACTTAACTGATACAAAATGCAACTTTTAAAATCCAGGAAATTATCCTTGGCATTTAAACACACACACACACACATATACATATATATATATATATATATATATATATATATATATATATATATGAGGATTATATCTTAACTAACATTTATAAGTTACCTCACTTTACGGAATATCAGTAAAATACATGCTGTGTCCGAAAAATTGATATTTTTTTGTAATCTAATTCCTTGACTAATTCTCGTTCAAATGATTTGAAATTGTAATAACATGTAGAAAAAACTCAAGAATATTTTGTGATTTTTTTATAAAACAAAAACTAAAAATTCTTGAAGCTATGTACATAAAACAGTTGAAACCTAACCTGAACAAGATAATCTATGAAATCTCTACAAATATCCTTACATGCATATAATTAATAACAGAAGCCATTGGTTTATTCCAATGGCTTCCCATACTTAATATTTCTTGTTTTCACTTTGGTCATGTGTGACGTCACGAACTGTGATGCAACATTCACTTCCAGAGTTTTAAGTTTGTTGTTGCTTGGAAATTTTTCATGTAAACAAAAACAGTTTGTCATTATCGTTGGTCCGTGTTTAAAGATATAGTGTAATTGCCATTAGAGTATGATTTGGAATAACATGTCGATACAACTCAAGAATATTTTGTGATTTTTTTTATCTTTACAGATATAGAAATGACATTTATTGAAAAACAAATTTTGTTTGCATTACAGAATATGCTCCAACACAATCGTACACTTCAGGGAGCATTTGTGAGAGAATTCGCTAAAAATGAAAAAAGATTGCAATGCTTTTTCACGAAAGATAATGCCGCCTGTTTATGAAACTAACATGAACTTCAAACAGTTCATTCAATATCTTGATCTTGATATAAAGATTGTTTCCAAAAAGATTATTTCATTTCGTAGATATCTGAAGGGGAATTGGCATGGCCAAGGAAGCATTCCAGAACTTGAGTAAAGTATTAAGAAACAGAACAATTTCGCTAGAAACAAAGAGAGTACTGAATTGTTGTGTGATGCCAGTTCTTCAATATGGCAGTGAATGTTAGACAATATCATCAAAGATGAAGGAAAAACTTGAAGCAATTCAAATGTGATTCTACAGAAGGATGCTGAGAATATCATGGATCGAGCATGTAAGCAATGATGAGGTTTTGGAAATGATGGAAACGAAAAGGAAGTTAATGCTGAGCATCAGGAAGAGACAGCTGAAGTTCCTGGGACATGCAATGAGGAATGTAGGCTTGGAGAATCTGACACTAACAGGCCAGATAGAGAGAAAAAGAAAGAGGGATGCAGCAGATAACATATTTGAAGGACCTAATCAGGTGGATGACGGAACGAGGGTTGCGTGGTGTAACAGGAGAAAGCGTGCTAAGAACCACCAGGGATAGGAAGACGTTGAAAGCCATGATCGCCTACGTCCTGAAAAGAGAGAGCACATAGAAGAAGAACAAGAATCTAATAACTAAATCAATTCCCGTTTATGTCATCACGAATTCATAGGGAAAACACAAATATCTATATTTAAAGTTTTATGCCCATGTGTGTTACTATACACTTGAAGACAGTCGAACATGACTATGTAACCCGCCATTTTAAAAGAATTTGCTTAAAATAGCTCCCAAACTGTAATGCATATTTGGACATGGAACAAAAAACGACCACCAGTTCTAGAAAAGATGGACGAACGAGACTAGGAAACATTTTGCCAAGCCCCAAGATGTCTATAAAACCAGTATAGAAACACAAATTCCTCCAATCTACAGATTAGACCTTCCTCCAATGTGTCGCAAAGAAACGCTTCTGAACGGCACCCAAAATGCTGAAGCTGGTTCGGTTGTTAAAGATCTAAACTTATATAATAAATGGAACTTTGTCTCTGTGTGTGTATGTGTGTATGTGTGTGTACGTTACCTATAGACTCCGAAGTGGCTGAACCGATGTTCTTGAAAATGTACACAGTTGTACTATAAGCGTCTGTGAGTGTTCTTAGCTAGGTTTTGTTTCGAGGTACCCTCGATAAATATCGAAATCGACAATCGAAAAAATCGGGTTATAGACGGAATGGTCCGATTTGAATCAAATTTGATACACTCATAGAAAAAGACATAAGAAACGATATTCATTAGTTTCAAGGTTGCAGTTCTTACAATAGTGCAGAAAATCGATAATATACGTATAAAAGGCAAGCTGTCTGTGTGTGTGTGTGTGTGTGTGTCTGTTTATCTGCCTGTAGGTCTGTATTTTTCAGCTCTTTTATTTTAGTTTTTGCTTCGGATTTAGCTCTAATTAGATAAAATTGTAGTTCTTAGTCTCAGTCATGATACCATTTACTCAGAGGACTTATTTCGCCTTCGAAATTCAGTTTACGACGAAAAGAACTTATTTGATATCGATACCAGGAAATAAAAATTTGACTTACATCCATTAATTTTTCTTTCCGTCTCCGGTTTCGCTTTAACTGAAACATGCTATTCCTTTTAAGTCTTTCGTGCCAACGTCCAAAAAGTCTGAGCTCCAGGACCATGGATTAGTTTTAAAGCTTTCATTTCACCCGAGCAACACCGGGCTATACTGCTAGTCAATAATAAGCAAAAGTGTAAGCGATTCTATACTGGTATGTAAAAGAAACTTGAAGAAGATAAGTTTGCGTCAACCGTCTTTCGACAAGTCTAGAGAAACCCATGCAGGGAATTACCATTGCGCAGAAGACAGTTGCCGAAAACATGCTTCAGTGTGTTTGGCAGAGGCTAGACTACTGACTTGATGTTTCCAATACTACAAGCGGTGAACATATTTAAGAATTTGTGAAAGTCTTTATGAAACTCACATGCCTTTGAATTTCTCAAACTTTGAAGAATAAATCTCATTTTGCTTAACAATTAACCGGTTCTCATTTTATTAGAATATATAGTTTTTTTCCAGATATTTGCATCTTGAATTATATCAAATTTTTAAAACTATGTATTAAATAACCGCTTTCTTGCAACACCAAATAACGAACTTCTAAATTCACACGTAAATAACAGATTAAAATATTTCTTTTTTATCCTAATATCTCTGTATTGCTTGTTTCAATAAAAGGCATATTCATATTTCGTTTTACACTAGTCACTTTATTATTTTACCCAGAGCACAGTTTGGGCTATTTTATTTGATTCCAAAATCTGTGTATAGTTTTTTTTTCAGTAAAATCTTTATTTTATTAAAAGAATTGCTTAAATTACAATTTCCCTTTTTTAAATTATGATTTAGTCGGTGTGAAACGTTGTGTTATTTTTTTTAACTGCCTTCTCGAACAATATTAAATTTTCACTCACCCGAATATAACAAATTCCGTTTTATTTTCTCAAACTTAATGAATGAATTTCAGTGAAATAGCTTTTTTCTTTAGGGTATTAACCCCCTGTATAAAAGTGTTTTTGTCTAATACCTGCTGTAGTTTTAAGTTTCTGGTCGTCTTTTTTTTTTTATAAATGAAATGAAAATGTTTCATTTCATTCGAAAAATTACGGTGAAATTATTTCAAAGAAGCAAAAAACACACCAAGTTCGATCTAAAATGATTTATCTTCTAACTGCACGATTCCTTTTAGGCTTAGTCGTTATTTGTTTTTCTATTTTTGTAGATGATTTTTTTTGCGTTTTTTTTTTATTTCTCACTTGCAAAGATGAGCTCAGTGTAAGAATACAAAGCGGCAAAGAAATTTCGTATAAGAACATTTTTTAAAATTATTTTCTGAAGAACTCTTTGATTTTATCAGTTGATACTGAAGAGAAAAGAACAGAATATTAATGAATAAAACAAACTGAATGCAAGTAACGTTATGAAATGGGCAAATGTTCTTCAAGAAAGATATTCTTTTGAGTAATCTTTTTTTAACTGTTCTGGCATCGCAGGTATAAAAATATTTCACTAATAAGCATATTGTTAAACTCATTATGTGCGTTCATCACACAAGGTGATTCAAAGACCAACAAAGAAAAAGTGTGACAAACCCCTCGTATAACGAGGTTGCATTAGGTTTTATTTCACGTTTTAAAATGATTGGGACCATGTAATAAGGATTTTCTTCGAAGCACGACAGAAATATAAAATTGAGCTCTTGGTCAGGCTTTGTTGCAATTCTCAAATGTAACGTTAATCATACAACCCTTAATGCGATATGAAGGTACTGCTTTTAAAATCTTTGTCTCTCATTTTACATTAACAGCACGGCAAATTTCATTTTAATGAATATCAACTGAACTCTTAGTATTTAAAAACTTCAGGAACTTATTCTTACTCCTGACATTAAGGCGGCCAGTCAACGCACGAATCAGTAAAGAGATAGTTCGTTTACTTTTTATTATACTCTATCTGTATATATATATATATATATATATATATATATATATATATATATATATATATACGCTACACTCGTAAAACCACAGAGCTGCTGCATCAAGCCTCTCTTTCATCCTTGAGGAGACCGTCCAACATTCACTACCATACATAACGACAGATATCACATAACAATTTAATACTCTTTTTTTTGTTTACAATGGGATTTTCCTGTCTCTCAGTACTTTGATTAGCTTCTGAAATGCGTCCTTGGCCTCGCTAATGTGTCTTTGGATCTCCATGTCGGACTTTATATATATATATATATATATATATATATATATATATATAATCTCCTTTTGAAAAATAAAAAGTTATTGCAAATCGCCTAAACACACCGAAGTTAGAAATATGAGTCGCTAAACATACCGTTTCCAAATGAAAAATATTCAAAACTATTAATACACCAGTGTACTCTTTTAATTTAATTACGACCAAAAACTAATTGTATATATAGGTATTCATATATATATATATATATACATTCATATATATATATATGTGTGTGTGTTTCGCTGGATCTCAGCTGATCAGTACGGTTAAACATCCGATTGCTTTTAGCCTAAGATTGAAACTCGACCGAATTGGCGTCAGTCGGCGATTCTACCTCTGGGCTATGGGCGCTTGGTAAAGGAAAGCCGACTTTTAAGCATGCATATTATCATTATACACTTCCAATAGCTGAGAGTGTTCTAATTCATTGCTGAATGAACAATGAGTAGTTGGTAGAGTGGCTACTGTTTTTCAAATCTCCCATTCTTCCAGAGTGCTCAATTAGGGTGTGAGAGCGTAAATAATATTTTTTTTTCTGCTCATACTACATTGAGCGCAGTTGTATTAACATCTAAGTAATAATACTATACATGTGTGTACCCTCATATATATTTTTATTATTTATGGAACTATATATATATATATAGTCATTCGCAGACAGATCTGTTTTGCTGTATCACAGCTCATCAGTACGATTAGACATCCGATTGCTTTTAGCCCAGGATTGAAAGCCGACCGAATTGGCGTCAGTCGGCGATTCTACCTCTGGACTATGGGCGCTCGGTAAAGGAAAGTCAACTTTTTAGCGTGTATATTATCATTATACATGCCCAATAGCTGAGAGTGTTCTAATTCATTGCTGAATGAACGGTGCGTAGATATAGGTATTCATATATGATGATGTTCAAATTAATTTACACATTTTTTCTTGGTCTCTTTGTTCTGTTTTTTTTTATTTCTGTTACCTTCATATATTTCTTACTTTCTCTATTTCTCTCTTTCTAGCACCTCTTTCTTTATCTCTCTCTCTTTCATCTCATTGTATCTACCTTTCTTTCCTCTCTCTTTTTCTCTCTCATTTTACCTTTATTTTCACTGTTTTCTTTCTTTATTTTGTCGTCCTATCTCTCTCTTTCTCTCTCTCTCTCTTTCTCTCTCTCTCTCTCTCTTTCTTTCTTTTTCTGCTCGTCGCTCTTCTTCTTTCTTTTTGTCTCTCCCGCAAACGATAAAACTCATTTGATCAAAATGTGATTAAGAAAAAACATCGATTTTCCTCATCTGATAAAATTTCTAATTGCAATTAACGCAATTTGTTCCCTTCACGAGACCATAAATCAAACTTCCGATCACAAATCTAACATAATAATCATAAAATGTACATCGTGTACATGTCTTTCATATCGGGTTTCAGTTGGAGCTAATTTATCTAACATAGGAGAATTGATAGTGCAAAACAAACCACTCTCTATTGGTCCACAACGCAACGCAGTTCTCGTTTCATTGGAAGATTTTCCATAGGTCGCTAAGTGGTATTATCAAAATTGTCGTAATTAAGTCGAAATTGTCTTGATTTATTGTTCTTTCCACATTTTGTTAATCGTATAACCACAAGGGTCTTTTTTTAATCCAAATCACTTGCAGACTTTAAAAACAAAAATCTATAGCACATGTAAATACGAGAGTAGGCCAAAATTATCATAGGCTTACTAAGAGGCGATGTTAAAACTGGGAAATATTGCATCCATTAACTCCTACTTTCCTTATGAAAAACTAATGTTTCTTTCCAAGTCGATAAGATTGTTAATAATGGATGTCCAAAAAGTCATCAACATTAGATATGACATCATCATCACTGCAATACTTATTCCCAGCAAAGTGTTTTTTAAAAACATCATTAAAAAAAAAAACTGGGGTTTCCTAATAATTATGCCCGGCAGTGTATATAAATCAGGCGTCCCCGCTGTTCTTTTCAGTGTTCTCGACAGACACCAATAGAGAATCTGAAACGTGATAGTTACCGACTTGGCGGCTCGATTCCAGCCACTTTCTCACTGGCGGGATGTGGCTTCCCTCTCTCTGTTTCTATAAATATTTTCATGGCTTCTGCTCCGACGAACTTAAGTCACTGGTGCCCCCACCAGACTTACAACAATGTTCCACCCATTCACAGTTAGATCATCCAAATGCAGCCGACAATTCTACTCCAATAGCTTCGTTCCTCGCACTTCCTACAGGTGGAATTCCTTTCACTATTCTTGCTTTCCTGACGGCTAAAATCTCCAGGAATTGAAAAGCAATGTCAATACCCATCTCTGATCCACTTGACTCCAGTTCTTTCTACATCATCCTGTATATCTTATTCTTTTCCTTTCTCTCTGCCTTCGCAACTGTCTTCACACCTGTGTTCCCATCCTTCTCTTGCCCTTTCTCTGAATTTCAATGCAATGTCAATACCCATCTCTGATCCACTTGACTCCAGTTCTTTCTACATCACCCTGTATATCTTATTCTTTCCTTTTCTCTCTACCTTCGCAACTGTCATCATTCCTGTATGACTATCCTACTCTTGTTCTTTCTCTGACACCCCCTTTAATTTGTTCGTCTTTCTCTTCACTCTTCTCCGGTCTAAACGTTTATTCTTATGTAGCCCCCTGCGCATTAGTGGCGTTACCGCCATGTTTGGGGTAAAACGATTAAAAAAAATATTCCCTTACTATTTCACTTCTCAAAAGTATTGGCTATCTTATCACTTACTTCTTTACTAATCGACACCATTTTTCAGTGTTTATGTTCGTCGTGGTGCAGTGGGTATCGCTTGGAACGAGAAATCGGGAAACCGAATTCGAATTCCTTGCATTCACTTACGCACAAATACCCTTGGGAAAGGTATTAATCCGTCTCTTCCCTCCAGTTATGGGTTAAATAATAGGACAGATTGGGTTCTGTAGCCTTGGTCGCCAAGCAGTCTACCGCAGAAAGCAATGGCAACCTACTGCGGGATAATCTTCTGCCCAGTCAATCATGTCTCTAAAGAGTCATGATCGCCTAAAGCGTGTATCACGTATGACACTTAACTGACTGACTGAATATATAATAGTTGGAAACATAATTAAAACTTCTACTGAGCATAAAGTTTTCTATTTTTATGAAGTAATAAACTGATCCCCAACTAATTATAGTTAATATAATAATGCAACATAATCTATCTGTTCTCACTACAGCTATGAGTTAAATGGCAGGACAGATTGGGTTCTGTAGTTTTGGCTGGCAACCAGTCTACCGCAGGAAGCAATGGCAACCTACTACGGGATAATCTTCTGCCCAGTCAGTCATGTCTCGAAAGAGACATGATCACATAAAGGTATATCACGTATGGCATTTAACTGACTTATTGCATGACGTCACATAATTTCCTATCTTGACCTTTCCACTGTAGCTTGATCTGGCTCAAAGCCGAATTTTACGCGGAAATTCTGAGCCGTTACACTCTAACAAAAACTTCCTGTAGGCCCTGCATAAAACAGGGTTGAACTCTCGTTTAATTTTCCTCTGACAAGACTCTGTCCTTCGACGGAGCCACGTCAGGGTTCCTCACCACCCAGAGGCAGAGAGTCCGACAAGTTAAGTTTCCTATCTAAACTTATTTATAAATGGAACTTGTGTGTGTGTGTGTGTGTGTCTGTGTGTCCGGTACCTATAGACTCCGAAACGGCTGAACCGTTTTTCTTGAAAATTTACACAGTTGTACGATAAGCGTCTGAGAGTGTTCTTAGCTAGGTTTTGTGTCGAGGTACCTCCGATAAGTATCGAAAATCGATAATCGAAAAAATCGGGTTATAGAAGGACTGGTCCGATTTTAATCAAATTTGATACACTCATAGACAAAGACATAAGAAACGATATTCAGAAGTTTCAAGGTTGCAGTTCTTACAATAGTGCAGATAATTTGATATCGATACCAGGAAATCAAAATTTCACTTAGATCCATGGAAACAACTATTGCTTTTTAGTCTTTCGTGCCAACGTCCAAAGTGTCTGAGCTCCATGACCATGGATTAGTTTTAAAGCTTTCATTACACCCGAGCAACGCCGGGCTGTACTGCTAGCCCTTCATAATGTTATTCTCTAGTACAGTAACTATCCAATGTGCTTGTGTTCATATTTAATGCTATTAATAGTAATCATTTACGAGCATAAGATGTTTATTTTCAATACCCAAACTGCTGCGTTGTGGTGCAGTGACTATCGACTCGGAACGACAAATCGGGGAGCCAAGTTCGAATTCCAGTTGAATTTCTTGCATTCATTTGCATGCAAATACCCTTAGGAAAGGTATTAATCCGTCACTTCCATCCACTTATGGGTTAAATAGTAGAACATACTGGATTCTATAGCTTTGGCTGGCAACGAGTCTACCGCAGAAAGTAATGGCAACCTACTGCGGGATAATCTTCTGCCCAGTCAGACATGTCTCTTTTGAGACATGATCACCCAAAGCGTGTATCACGTATGGCACTTAACTGACTGACCGGAAAATAGTTTTAAGCTCGATTTAATCATTCATAAACAGTTTGGATATTGTTACTTGCTGTTATCAGATATGAAACTCAATATATTTTTCTCATGCCACAGGAGTTCGTCTTTCATGGGTGAGAGTTTAGACTACTAGGCAGCTGAGCCCGCTTTAATTAGCAAAAGGAATCTTCCCCTCTATTCTATTTTTGAATCCCCTTCTTACTTCGAAGTTGTTGTAAACTTTGACATATTTAACATTAAAAATGTATATTATTAATATTATTTTTATTTTATTTCTTTATTTCCTTTTAAAGAAAATGTCTTAAACAATTTACTAGTTGTCGATGACTTGTATGTTTTCTTTCCTACATATTCCACAAGTTTTGTTTAGTGGAAACAATGCATTTAATCATATTATTTATTTATTTTTATACAAATAAAATATGATTATTATTAGTCATGGAAGAAAAGAGGGCGTTACTTGTATAAAATGTGTAGAAAAATTAAAATGATTTATTTTAGAACTTTAGGCAATCTATACTCTTACTGCTCTTTGTTAAATAAGAAAAAAAAATCTATCGAGAGAATCATTAGAAGAAAATGTGTAGAAAAGATTAAAATAGTTTATTTTAAAACCTCAAACAACTTAACGTATAATTATTATCAACAAATGTGTGGCAAAATCAGAAACAAAGTAACAAGGTCGTAATGTGAAATCACACTATGTGTAATAAGGGCAATACTTAGTTTGATATTTTTAAAATACATACTAATATTATTCCATGTATTGTCTTGAAAATACGAGCTCATTATTACAATTTTTTGTGTTTTTAGTAGATTCAAGGCAATAAAGTGTTGGATAATATTGAAAATTGTTTGTGTTTGTTTTCATTCTCTTGTAAATGCATTTTCGTATGCAATTAATTTTTTCTTCAATCGTTAGTCGCGGCGCTATGACAAACTTGCACAAAAACCAATTAAAATATCACTTTTACTCGTCAAATTTTATAATTGGAATCTGGTTTGATTATTAAAAAACAAACAAACACGTTTTCTAGCTTGCTGTAGTCTGATTATGTTTCACTTAAGGGGGTAGAAAATAATTAACACCTGAGACTCCAGCTTTTAACATGAAACGAGTTTAATGAAATATTGTGCCTTTGAAATTACAAGTTTCCCTTTTTGTATTTTTGAGTAATTTATGTTTAGACAAAATGTCAAAGTTCAAGTTGAAAAAGATGGCTGCCCTTTGACATTAGAGGAAAATGAAAATATCTTTGATATCTTTGAAACCTTTATGGGAAAGGTGGCAATTTCAATAATTTTTCTCTTCATTTAATTAACAGAAAGATTGGTAACATTAGATAGATAAATGGATAGATAGATATACAGTGAACAAACTGTTATATATATATATATATATATATATATATATATATATATAATTTGTACACAGACAGATGCATATGCTCACAGACATATATATATATATGTTACTTGAATATACATATATGCATATATATTAACTTGAGTATATATATATATTTGTTTTTTAATCATATCACTCCGAGCAAGACGGTAACGCCACTGAAGCGCAGGGGGCTACGTAGGAGTAAAAAGATTGGAAAAGTGAAAGCCGGAGACCAGATCCTAAGCAGTGAATAAGGGATAAGCCTCTTCACCTGTTCAAAAGACGTGGGTGGAGTGTGAACCGGACGATAATTTAGTCTATCTACTCCAATTGTGTGTGTGTGTGTGTGTGTGTGTGTGTGTGTGTGTGTGTGTGTGTGTGTGTGTGATTCCAAGATTCTCTTAATATTTCTCTCCACTCTCACTTCCCGTAGGAGCCTCCTACTTATAGGACCTCCTACTGCTATTGAAAAGCTGACTGGGACGCCTTCCGCGACTTCGTTTACGACGTCCCTTGGGGGAACGTATTCGATCTTCCAGTTGATGAATGTGCCTCAAAGATTTCGTCCTGGGTGAATGCTGGCATTGATGTCTTCCTACCTACCAGGAAGTTTCGTCTCAAACCTCATTCCTCCCCTTGGTTCTCTCCTGTTTGTTCGGCCGCCATTGCCCACAGGAATCACTACTTTCGACTATTTCGGAGACAATCATCTGACACAACAGGCGACTATTCCCGTCTGCTGGTAATGAGTGAAAGAGAATCCTGAACAACGCTAAGCTGTTGTTTGCTGAGAGAATGAGACAGCGCATAGCTGACCGCAAGTTCGGCTCCAAAGACTATTGGCGATTATGCAAACGGGTACTGAACAATAGCAAATCCTCTATTCCCCCTTTAATCAACTAACTCGTGGACCTCACATCATCAGCGGACAAGGCTGAGTGCTTTGCTCGCAGATTCTCATCCAACTCCACATTTGACTCATCTGGAGTACACACACCCAACTTCCCTATCAGAACTTATGCTAAACTGTCTGGTATATACATTACTCTGACAGTAGTATCCTGTGTAATATCAAAAGTGGACCCCTACAAAGCTAGCGGCGGTGATGGAATCCCGGTGATTGTCCTTAAGAAATGTGCCTCTGAACTCTCCTCTGTCCTCTCTAAACTCTATAACTACTGCCTCTCTGCTTCCTGTTTTTCTGCATGCTGGAAGTCCTCTTCTGTTGTTCCTGTATTTAAGAACTCTGGTGAACCCTCGGACCCATCCAACTATCGCCCTATCTGCCTTCTACTTATTTTCGAGGTGTTCGAGGCCATTAATAATGCTGAAATAGTTCACCATCTTAGTGCCCATAAACTCTTCTCCGACAGGCAGTATGGCTTCTGCTTTGCCAGATCCACAGCCGACATGCTAACGACCATTACGGAGTATATGTTTCAGGCCCTTGAGGAGTCCGGCGAGGCTCGTGCTGTTGCTCTGGACATCTCAAAGGCTTTTGACAAGATTGGCACGCTGGCCTTCTATGCAAGCTACGGGATTACGGTATTAACGGACGATTGCATGATCTGATCCAATCCTTCCTACATAATCGCATAATGAAGGTCGTCCTGAATGGGCATGACTCCACACCCTACTGTACAAACGCTGGTGTCCCTCAGGGCTCTATTCTAGGCCCGACGCTCTTCCTTATTTTCATAAATGACCTCCCAGACGAGATCAAGAGCCAGGTAGGCATCTACGCAGATGACACTACAATTTACTCCCGCATCAGTAAGAATCCAGCCGTGACAGATAAACATAATCTTGCTGCTGGTCTTGAGAGTGATGTACATTATGTGGTGAATTGGGGTAAGAAGTGGCTTGTAAATTTAAATGCGTCTAAGACCAAGCAGCTGGCTGTCAATCATCAAATGCAACCTCTCCTGCCTCCCATAAGCATGGACCAAGCGAGTCTCTCTGGAAGCAATACTTTGTGCCTCCTCGGTCTTACCCTCTCTTCTGATCTCAAGTGGAACATTACATTGAGTCAATAGCTACATCCACTGCTAGGAAGGTTGGGTCACTGTGTCGGGCTAGGAAGATTTTTCCCACCTGAAACCATCCTGCATATGTACAATTCAACCATTCATCGGTGTATGGAGTACTGCTGAGATATATGGTCAGGTGCCCCCGCTGTTCATCTCCGTGTTCTTGACAGGCTCCAAAGGAAAATCACTAATGTGATAGGTACCAACTTGGCGGCTCGACTACAGCCACTTACCCACCGACGAAAAGTGGCTACACTTGTCTGTTCTATAAATATTTCTATGGCTTCTGCTCCAACGAGCTTGAGTCACTGGCGCCTCCGCAACAATTGTTTACTCGTGCAACCAAACTGCCAACTGGATCTCACCCGTTCACAGTTAGATCAACCAAATGCAGACGACAATTCTACTCCTGCAGCTTCTTTTTCCGCACTTCCCGTCTGTGGAACTCGCTTCCTTATTCTTGCTTTCCTGACAGCAACAACCTCCAGGAAGATTAAAAGCAACGTCAATACTCATCTCTTAACTACTTGACCCTACTTCTTTCCACACTGCCCTGTAGATCCTTTCCTTTCTCTCCACATTCGCAATTGTCATCACACCTGTATTCCCATCCTTCTCTTGCTCCTTTCTAACTGGTTCGTTCTTCTTCTCACTCTCCTCTAATCCTTTTACTCTTATGTAGCCCCCTGCACATCAGTGGCGTTACAGCCTTGCTCGGGGTGATATGATTAAAAAGAATATATCTAGCTATATATCAATCTCGTTCTGTGAGATATATATATATATATATATATATATATATATATAAGATACAATATATATATTTATATACATACTGACGTAAATTAATAAATATATATGCGTAGGTTGTACATATGTATAGTATTATTATTCAGTTTTTAATAAAACAGTGCTCAATGTATGAAAAGTGCTGTATTATATATATATATTAATAAATATACATACAGATACTAACAGTTTCAGTTTGAAATATGCAACAGATGATTGCATAAGGCAGGAAACTCCGAGTCGTGCCACATATATATATTATGTGTGTGTGTTGGTAAATATACATACACACATACACTCAGACATATATGCATATATTATACGGATATGTATACATATTTTACTTTATATATATATATATATATATATATATAAACATATTTATAAATGGAACTTTGTCTGTGTGTGTGTGTCTGTGTTTGTGTGTCCGTTACCTATAGACCTCGAAACGGCTGAACCGATTTTCTTGAAAATTTACACAGTTGTACTATGAGCGTCTGCGAGTGTTCTTAGCTAGCTTTTGTGTCGAGGTACCCATGATAAATATCGAAAATCGAGAATCGAATAAATCGGGTTATGGATGTAGTGGTCCGATTTGAATCAAATTTGATGCACTCATAGACAAAGACATAAAGAACGATATTTTGAAGATTCAAGGTTGCAGTTCTCACAATAGTGCAGGAAATCTGATATCGTTACCAGAAAATCAAAATTTGACTTACATCCATTCATTTTTCTTTCAGTCTACGGTTTTGCTTTAATTGGAAATAACTATTGCTTTTTAGTCTTTCGTGCCAACGTCCAAAGAGTTCCAGGACCATGGATTAGTTTTAAAGCTTTCATTACACCCGAGCAACGCCAGGCTATATATATATATATATATATATATATATATATATATATATATATATATATATATTAGGTGCGATTGTTAAATTGTCGCAATTATTTTATTATTTCAAATATTCTTTAGGCTGAGTCTGAGCTCCGGGACCATGGATTAGTTTTAAATCTTTCATTGCACCCGAGCAACGCCGGGCTATACTGCTTGTATATATATATCAAATGAATAAGAACGAAGAAAGTATTGCAAAGTTCAAATTTTTAATTTAAATCAGTGCTTTATACAAAATAGGCAAATGAATATTTATTATTTATTATTATGTTAGATTATGTGAAAAAACATTTTTTCTAATTTTTATATTTGCTCTAATGAATTCATATTGTTTTTCTAAATTTGCTTTATTTTATATTTTATATTTTATATTTTATATTTTATTTTATATTTTATGAATAATCTTTTTGTTTGTCTATGGGATTTCGTCGTTTTTTTTTTGTGTTTATTTTTTTTTTTTTCAAATATTTGTCTACAATTCATTTCCGGCCCAAATTTAAAATTTCTTCCTTTTAGATGTTTCACTTCCCTCTCTATATTTTCTTACTTATTATCTTCACTTTCTATTTCTTCAGTATCTTTCTTTTTCCTCTTTGTTTTCTTTTTTGTTTTCACATCATTTTTTTCTGATCTTTTTCCTCTTTCTTTCATTTAATACTTTTTTATCTTTTACGAAAAAATACATTAAAAAATGAACAGAAGTCTTATTCTTAAAATATTTTTTTAAACATTTTTTCCATCATGATTAACTATCTGATGAGACATTGTCCTTTCAATATCAAAACAAAATGTAGAATTTTGTAGTAGTCCCTCCTAGTTTTTCACATGTGCTAATATAATAAGGGGCACCTCGGCGTGGTGTAATTGTTAGTAAGATCGTCTCGCTAGAGTCATTATAACTGAGTAGTGAGGTCGATCCTCACTGGGAACTCCATACTTTCGGCCGTGTCTCACGTCTATTCTACGATTAAACAATCACCTTCCGCTCCAGGATTGGGGGTTGGGCGCAGAGCTAACCACCTTGCCCCATAAAAACAATTTGTTACGGAAAGAGCAAAAACACTGCCCTAAATACCATTGGGTGTAATGGAAAAGTTTATTTTTTTATTTAACGTAATAATAAATTATATATATATATATATATATATATATATATATATATATATATTGTTTGATTGTTTAATTACTTTGTTCCTGGTCATAAGATTAGACCAGTGTATATTTGTATTAAAAATTCAATACAATTATATTGTAGAGGTTGTGAATATTTTACATTTGTAAACGAGTTTTTACGCAACCTAGGTTCCTACCATAAATGCTGTCTTCAGGCGATTTTCAGTTAATATTGAAAATCGCCTGAAGACACCACTCATGGTAGAAACCTAGGTCGTGTAATAACTCGTTTACAAATGCAATATATATATATATATATATATATATATATATATATATATATATTACTCTAAATATCTTACAGAATAAAATAAATGTATCGATATTAATAGATTGAGGAAGGTAGTTAAATAATTTTATTTATGTGTATAAACATACATGCATATACAAACACACCTACACACAAAGACACACGCACATATATATATATATATATATATATATATATATATATATATATTACTTGGTATGTGTGTGTGTGTGAGTATGTATGTATGTGGGTGGGGTGTACGTGTGTGTGTTACTTGAAGATACAGCAATCCTTCGATTAATGCGGCTAATGTGTACCTTGGAAAGAACACACGAATCGAAGACGCATTGATCAAATCTAATAACTTATAAGATATGTAATTTTTACCTCAAATTTTAGTCTCATTCACAATTAATTTCTCATTCATATACTTTTAATTAAGATATAGGTATATATTTTCTGTTTTTTAATTTTTTTCTAAAAGTATCATAATTATTTGTGTTTTAACCTGAAAATTTTATTTACAATTTTTATAGTAAATGCATAGGTCTTTTATTTTGATACTTTTTACTAGATTTAAATTTCTGTAACTAAATTAACAAAAAAAATCAGAATTTTCTTTTAAGACTTAAAAATAAACAAAAATGTTAAAACATTCAAGAAACTTTAATAGGGAGAAATCTTCAAATATGTTTTTATTATTATGTCCCTTTTCATTACAAATCGATTTCTGCTATGGTCGCACTACCTACTAAATATGCAAGAAGAACTAAGGTAGGTAGTGGTGTGTTGTTATGACTCTATTTCTTGTTTTTTTTTTTTGTCGTTGTTTTTTTTTTAAATCTCCCTAACATTGCCAGCGTTACATAGACAAAGTCCCCCTAGTGTGTAGGCTACATCTAACAAAACAATTCTTTGTATATCTCTAAAGCTAGGGCCTCCAGGGACTCCCCCAATGTGTTTCCTTGCTCCATTTTTTACCATTCCAAGTGCACTCATTATCACTTGCGCGATACCAGCCTTCAACTTCCACATTTTTTTCTAATTTAATTTCTAGGGCTTCTCATTTTACTGTACCTAGAAAACCTTGGTTGCTATGTTACAATTAGCTGAACAAGCCATATCATTTAATAAGCAAGCTCCTTCTTTCTGTTTTTTGACAACAATGTCCGGCCCACTTGCTTCAATTTCTCTGTCTGTATAGACGGTGCAATCACATAGAATGGTGGCATCTTCCACTTCTTCAAACGATGTCCACACCAGTGTTTGTCCACATACCATACATAGTGCTTGTACACCGTCCAGCGCAAACACCGTCCAACGCCACCGTGACACTCATTTGGAGCAACTACAGAACATCCTGAGACCAGATGGTCTATTGTTTCCTGACATCTATCACAGAACCTACACCACGGATCCACATTATTATGCATAATATTTGCCTGAAACTTCCTAGTGAAAAGACTTTAGTCTTGCTCAGCAAGATCGACTTATAAAATTTATCTATTGAATTGTTCAGAAAGTTAATGCCGAATATTAAGGAAAATTAATATATTTAATGGCATAATTTTCGTGTGTGTTTTAAATTATGCCATTAAATATATTCAACAAAATATGAACCATTTCGTTGCATTGCTTTGTGGCATTTTTACTTAAGTTTAAAGATTCCGCCTTCCCAGAAATTCGAGAGTTTATCGGCAAAGAATTTATTAAGCTACCTTTTCTGTCATCTAAAGAATTAAAATGTTTAGCATTGAGATTATTTTGTAAGAACTCGAATAAATAAAAATCCGAAGAAGCAATGATTAGGGGAAAAATCTTGGGTGGAGTAACAAGTTGCAACAATTTTTTCCGGGTCGCCAAACAGACGTGTGTCTGGCATTACCCTGATGAAAAACAACAAATTTTATATTCGCTATTTAAAATAAATCCTGCCTTGATGTAGTCCATCAGATTACGAAACGCGTCCAGTAAGAAATGTTCCCTTTTTTTATTATTTTTGTTCATTTACAGATACGTTCATCTGAAAATTATATATATATATATATATATATATATGTGTATTATACTTTAGAATCTGAATAAATTACAATCTACTACAAAACTGTACATTTTGTTTCGACAGTATTGACTTCATTATTAACTGATGAGATATTGTTCTTTCAGTGTCTAAACAAAATGTAGAATTTTGTAGTAGTTTGTAGTTTATACATGTTCTTAAGTATAATTTATAATAAATACTAACTGCTCTATTTTTATATTGAGCACTGTTTTAAAATTATGTTTTCATAGTTGCAAATATTTTCTTCGTTCCTTATTCATTTGTGTGTATATATATATATATATATATATATATATATATATATATATATATATATATATTTTAAACTGTATTTTTAATTAGCAAACCTATTTCAGTTAATTTAAAGAACGAAATCAAACCTCCTTGACAAGACTGACTAAAGAAATTAGAAAAAGCACCCCTTTAAACTGTGTCCTAGCAATATAAACCATCATAAGGGAAGTTTTAATTAAGTATTTACCAAATCTACTAATAACCTTGGATTAGCAGATCCAATCCACAAAACTCGTTGCAGAGGAGGCAACCGTATTAGAAATGTTAACAGATATGTGACTGTTTACACGCACACACACACACGCGCACACACACGCACACACACACACAAACACACACGCACACACAAGTATACACACATATAAATTGCTAATAATTATACAAGTAATATATATATATATATATATATATATATATATATATATTTGGAAATGTGTTATCCCTAAATGATCCATTTGCAAGTGAAATATATATATATATATATATATATATATATATATATATATATAGATAGATATATAGATATATATATATATATAGTGATGATCATCCACGTATACTGTCTTAATATGTATAGGAAAGAATATTAATAAAAAGTTTTGAATTTAAAAACGTACTTTTTTAAACAGTATTTGTTTATTTTTATTGTATTTTTATATTTCAGACCGTCCTCGGTCCTTCATCAGAAACAAGTGATTTTTAAATTAGAATTGGAAACGTATTTTACGATAGCGTCCCAATACTTTTTTGTTTACATCACGTGGTGTCGATAAACCAATCAGCATGCGGCACGTCCGTTTGTTTATTTTCGGTAAACCAATCAACACGCGGCACGTCCGTGGAGAGAGTCTGTTTGTTTTAGACAAAAAATCTCTTGGAATATCTATTTTTTTGTTTATATCGCGTGGTGTCGATAATCCAATCAGCATGCGGCACGTCCGTTTGTTTATTTTCGGTCAACCAATCAACACGCGACACGTCCGTGGAGAAAGTCTGTTTGTTTTAGATAAAAAATTCCTTGGAATATCTGAAAGAAAATTCTTTTTACCTATTGAAATATTTGTAGAGATTCAACACACCTAAGTCCCTATTTAACCCTAGCTTGTGTGTGTTTAATTTTAAAATCCAGTATTTTTCTTTCTTTCTGCGTGTGTATGTAGAACTAAAATTGGAGTCTATTAGTAAACATTTGCAATTTTCTAAAGTGTGATCGGGTTGATTAAAATGTGCTGCAATTGGGGAGTATACATTTTTTTGTCGTATATTTAGTTTGTGATTATTGAAGCGAAATCTAAAGCTATTACCGGATTCGCCGATATATCCACTGTTGGGGCAAATTGAGCAGAAGAGATAGTAGATGATGTCTTTGCTATCACAAGTAAGGTTTGGTGGGTGTAATTTTATTTTTGTGTTGGGTACAGAGAATGTTTTGTCTGTTATTAGATGTTTACAGATTAAACAACGGGGCTTTCCACATTTTAAATTCCCTGATAGGTTTGTATTATTTAAATATTTGTTAGAAGTGAGGATAGTTGATAGGTTGGGTGTTTGTTTCTTTGCATTTATGGGTGGCCTATCGAAAATGTCTTTGATGTTTTTGTTTGATTGGAGGTTCCTGTAATCATTTTTTAAATTTTTGATGAGTGTGTGGGAATATTGATTATGGTTAAAAACCATGGGAATTCGGTTATTATCTTTTCGTTTTTTGTATGTGAGAAGTGTGCTGCGGTCTATGTGGATGGTTTTATGTAGTGCTTCCTTTATTATTTTTATTGGGTATTTGCATTTTAGAAACTGTTTTGTTAGGTTGTTAATGTTAGGTTGTTAGGTTGGTAATAGCTTTAGATTTCGCTTCAATAATCACAAACTAAATATACGACAAAAAAATGTATACTCCCCAATTGCAGCACATTTTAATCAACCCGATCACACTTTAGAAAATTGCAAATGTTTACTAATAGACTCCAATTTTAGTTCTACATACACACGCAGAAAGAAAGAAAAATACTGGATTTTAAAATTAAACACACACAAGCTAGGGTTAAATAGGGACTTAGGTGTGTTGAATCTCTACAAATATTTCAATAGGTAAAAAGAATTTTCTTTCAGATATTCCAAGGAATTTTTTATCTAAAACAAACAGACTTTCTCCACGGACGTGTCGCGTGTTGATTGGTTGACCGAAAATAAACAAACGGACGTGCCGCATGCTGATTGGATTATCGACACCACGCGATATAAACAAAAAAATAGATATTCCAAGAGATTTTTTGTCTAAAACAAACAGACTCTCTCCACGGACGTGCCGCGTGTTGATTGGTTTACCGAAAATAAACAAACGGACGTGCCGCATGCTGATTGGTTTATCGACACCACGTGATGTAAACAAAAAAGTATTGGGACGCTATCGTAAAATACGTTTCCAATTCTAATTTAAAAATCACTTGTTTCTGATGAAGGACCGAGGACGGTCTGAAATATAAAAATACAATAAAAATAAACAAATACTGTTTAAAAAAGTACGTTTTTAAATTCAAAACTTTTTATTAATATTCTTTCCTATATATATATATATATATATATATATATATATATATAATAAGTAATCATATCGTGCCCTGTTACTTTGCCCTCTAGTCAATACCGACCACTATAGATATCTCTTTAAGCTCTTCATCATACAAAAACCTCTTATTGACAGAACATTTTTGTTATCAACACACTAATTGGGACTCATTTTGTTATGTCCGTATTCAACAGTATCCCGGCTATAGTTAAAAAATGACTTTCTGAACTGGTTCTCTTTCCCTTAAAACGATATATACATATTTCATATAACAAGAAGCATTTTATATATTGCTAGATTCTCCTAATAGAGACACACACAAGACGCACACACACACACACACACACACACACACACACACACACACATATATATATATATATATATATATATATATATATTAATCATTTCAACCAAAGCAAGGCATTTTACTGCCACTGTTGCGCAGGGGGTTATACACCGGGGAAAGTGATAAGAAAGATGGGTTAGTTATATAAAATCTAAGGAGGAGGGTAATAGACGGATGAGAATACCGGTGTAATGGGGGTGGATTGGATGGAGAACAGAGCTTGAGAAAATGGATGCGAGTTAGTGAGATTGGAGATGTTTATAGACCTTACATTTAAAATCCTGGAAATTGTAGCTGTCGGTTAAGCATATATATATATATATATATTAAAAATTTTCATAACTCTAGATACATGCATAAGAATCTAAAGAATTCAGAGTGAATTGCAAATGAAAAAGTATCTTTAATAATGACGAAAATAATAGCCTGAAGCGCTCGGGCCTACAAAACTTTTGAACAATATTTACACACTTTATGTACATTAAAGCAAAAAAAAAACTTATACGAACAAAAGAGAAATGAAATTAAATGCTTAGTCGCACTTCTTTGTCAGTTTACTTTAATGAAACTCGAATATATATATATATATATATATATATGTGTGTGTGTGTGTGTGTGTGTGTGTGTGTGTGTGTGTGTGTGTGTGTGAATCAGGTAGATACCAGCTACATAGATAAAGAAACAGCGTGAAAATTGAGAAAAAGATTTATAAAAGAAAATGAAAAGGAAAAAAATATATAGAAAGAAAAAAATCATAAAAATACAACAGGAAGAGAAAGAGAAAGAAAATAGAAGAAAGGGACCGAGAAAGAGGAAGAGAGAGAGAGAGAGAGTAAGACTGGTAAGTAAGAGATTGATCAGCATTCAGATGTCCACCTAACCAACATTTAAACTGTCAGAAATATATTGTAATCTCAAGTGAATGAGCCATTCAAAGTTTTCATATATTCAGCGCATGCGCGCGCTTTCTCTGGCGATTCGAATACACCAAAAGTCCCCCGGGTACGAAGCGTACATAACTCCAAGACATAACGCCTTTTATCGAGTCACTATTTCTTTTTTTTTTTTTACTCTAGAGAAACGCACAATGGGTAGATACAATAGAACATGTATCTTTCTTACTCTTCATACAACTTCCATTTCAACTACTGTGAACTCACGCAAATTATATGAAACAGAAAAAGAAATTAAAATACACACATATACGCATATATATATATATATATATATATATATATATATATATTATATATATATATATATTATATATATATATTATATTTATATCATATATATATATATATTAAATATATATTATATTTATATATGTATATATATTTATATATATATATATATATATATATTATATTTATATCATATATATACATATATATATTATATTTATATTAAATATATATATTATATTTATATATATATATATATATATATATATATATATATATATATATATATATATATATATATATATATATATATATATATATATATATATATATATATATATATATATATATATATATATATATATATATATATATATATATATAGATATAGATATATATATATATATATATATATATATCCTGACGATATTCTCTCAATGAAGTCACGCAAAAAAATAATTCATCATCGGGACTTTTTTTACATATATTTTTCTAAAACCGTAAAATGAATTATGCAGAGATTTAAATATAACCATGGAATTCTGTAGAATGCCAGATATTTTCTTTCAAAACTTTTATTTATTTTGAATTGTTATATTTCTAAACATATTCCTGGATCTGACTCCAGAATCAAACATATTATTTAGAAACGTTAATAGAACGCCTTGGAAAATGCAAAATAATATAATTTTTAAGCAATGACATATTTGAGTATAGAACTTACGTATACGTAATTCAAGGCAGTCAATATATCTTTAAAGCCGAGATGGTGTGTGAGGTTACTATTTAATGTCCACACATCTCTGTACGGTTTCGGAATTAATCTGCAAGAATACTTGAATCGAACGAAGCTTAGATATACCAAGAAAAGTTGCGAATGCCATGGATAGAACATGTGACACACGAGGATGTCAGTCAGTTAAGTGCCATACCTGATACACGCTTGGGCAATCATATCTCGAAAAATACATGACTGACTGGGCAGAAGATTATCTCGCAGTAGGTTGCCATTGCTTTCTGCGGTAGACTGGTTGCCGACCAAGGCTATAGAAACCAATCTGTCCTGTTATTTGACTCATAGCTAGAGATGGATAAAATGTGTTATATTATTAAGTAGTAATTAGTGGGGGAATCGGTTTCCTATTGTTATGAAGTAATAAACTGATCACCCACTTTATGACCAATATAAGCCTTAATCATTATTCCAACTATTATATTCAGTCAGTCAGTTTAGTGCCATACGTGATACACGTATTTGGGCGATCATGTCTCGAAGGAGACATGACTGACTGGGTAGAAGATTATCTCGCAGTAGGTTGCCATTGCTTTCTGCGGTAGACTGGTTGCCGACCAAGGCTATGGAACCCAATCTGTCCTGTTATTTAACAGACGGATTAATACCTTTCCCAAGGGTATTTGCGCGTAAGTGAATATAATGGATTCAACTGGAATTCGAACTCGGCCTCGCGGTTTCTCGTTCCGAGCCGATTTCCACTGTACCACAACGCACATCCATCACGAGGATGTACTAAATCAATAACTGCATCAAAAAGTAATCGCGGATATTTGCCTAATAAAGAAAAAGTCTTGGAGAATGTAACATTCATAAGGCGGTGTGACAGCAAGAGAATTAGAGAAATCTAGGTGACGATGAGAAAAATTGCTAGGAGTAACAAAAAATAAATAAAAATACCTGTGAAAATCAACATACGAAACATCTGACAATTCCTAAGAATCACCAACGGTTCCAATTACGCTTAAAAAGGATTTTTTCTTTACATTTTCTGAGTATGAATATCACCGGTAAAATTAGCTTAATAAAAAATATAAAATGCCCCTTCGTTTTGAACTTATATCCCGAATATCGAAGTGGGAACATTAAAAGGTGATAGAAAATTTGATTTGGAAACACGTACTGACATTTTCTTCATTTCCCAAGTTGGAAGTTGTTCAAAAATTTCTAAAACACAAATTAAGTCTTTTGAAAAGAATAATGTACGCACAGAGGAAAACACACTCAAATAATAGGTCCGACCCTTTTACAGTGAAACCGATAAAATGTAACCGAAATTTCTACTCCAACAGCTTCTTTTTTCGCACTTCCCGCCTGTGGAATTCCCTTCCGCATACTTGCTTCCCCGACAGCCTACAATCCCCAGGAGAATAAATGTAAGGTCAATAGACACCTCATAACACATTAACTCGCACCCATTCTCTCAAAAACTCTTCCTACGTACCTCCTTACTCGTCTATCAGCCTCCTTAGATTTCCTATATCTAATCGCTCTATCAGCGCATTCCCCTATGTAATCCCCTGAGCTATAGTGGCCTTGCTTGGGGTGAAACGATTACAAAAAATAGTTATAAGAAAAAGAAAAAACTCTACTGCAAAGAAAGGAAAAGAACACAGTAATCAAATGCGATGTACTAAAATACTGGAACGATGGCAATATAATTCTCAGGCCGTACCAACCAAGCTGATAGAGTCACTGGTGTCCCCGCCACAAAAATTCACTCGAGCAACTAGAGTGGCAACAAGGTCCCACCTATGTACAGTTAGATCAACCAAATGCAGCCGACAATTCTACTCCAACAGCTTCTTTTCTCGTACTTCCCGCCTGTGGAACTCACTTCCATATATATGCTTTCCTGACGGCTACAACATCCAGGAATTTAAATACAATACCCATCTCTTATCTACTTGACTCCAGCTCTTCCTACATCACCCTGTATATCTTGTTGTTTTCCTTTCGCAACTGTCTTCACACATGTGTTCCCATCCTTCTTTTGCCCTTTCTCTGATACCCTCTGTAACTGGCCCGTTTTTCTCTTCACTCTCCTCCTGTCTAAACTTTTACGCGACAAATCCCGAACCCATCAGTGGTTACCTAGGGTAAGGTTAAACCAACAGTTTTGTTTTTTTTTGCTTTGGAAGACCAATGCTTGCTAACTAGAAATCGCCGAGCACACAACCTGAAAATTGTCTTCACCGTAAATGAAAACTTTTCGTTTCTTTTTCCATTTTTTCAAAAATGATCATGAAGCCATTTCTAACCTGATTGAGAACCGGAAGTAGAAGTGCATACAGCGAAAATAAAATGAAATAATAATAATGTGTTCTTCTTGTTAAACAATGCTTGCTAACTAGAAATTACCAAGAAGGCATACCGAAAAACTGTTAACCCGAAATGCAGATTCTATGATAAATATCCAGAAACAATAGGCCATATTGTACCCGCTTGCACATTGTTAGCACCAAATGAATATAAATTCCGGTATGATAGAGTGGTTTCATATCTGCACTGGAAAATATGTAAGTTTTACGATGAAGACTCCTGGAAATCCATAATTTAAAGAAAATTGTACTCACAAGTACAGCTCACACATTAAGAAAATCTTTATCTATGTAAAATATATGTGAACTTAGTTTGTGTCTTTCTTTTTAAAACAAAAAATGATCAGTGGAAAATGCCATTAAGCCATTTCTGACATTATGTCTGTAACTGGAACAGAAATCAAAGATAATAATAATAATAATAATAATAATAATAATAATAATAATAATAAAGACTGGAAATCGAAATATAAAAATGTGCAAATTAAAAACAACAGCCGTGCCAGTGATAGTAGTTGCATTTGGAATGATAAAAAATTGAACAAAATAACACATTGAAAGAATCCCTGGAAACCCCAGCTTAAGAGATATAGAAAAAATGTCTTGTTAAGTACAGCCCACACACTAAGGAGAACTTTGTCTATGTAACGCTAGGAATGTAAGAATGTGTGTAACAACACACTACGACCTGCCTTAGGTCATTCCGCAGACTTGGTAGATAGTGCGACCATAGCAGAAATCGAATTATGATGAAAAATGACAACGTAATAATAATAATATGGATTAAAGTCTGAGACTGAAGGCTTTATTCTTGCAGTGCAAGACCAAAGTCTTTTCACTAGGAACGTTCAGACAAATATTATACCCAATAATGTGGATCCAAAATGCAGGTCCTGTGATAAATACCAAGAAACAATAGACCATCTAATCTCAGGCTGTTCTGTACTTGCCCCAAATGAATATAAAAATCATCACGATTGAGTGGGGCAATTTTTATATTGGACAATGTGCAAACACTATGGAAAATCTGTAAACATACACTGGTATGAACATCACCCAGCACCGGTTACAGAAATAGCAGATGTTACCATTCTATGTGATTACACCATCTACACAGACAGAAAAATTGAAGCAAATAGGCCGGCCATTATTGTCAAAAACCAGAAAGAAAAAACTTGCCCATTAATTGATATGGCTTGTCCAGCAGATTGTAACATAGCAATCAAGGAATTCGAAAAACTTTCAAAATATAAAGACCTGAAAATTGAAATAGAAAAATGTGGAAATTGAAAACAAGAAACGTGCCAGTGATAGTAGGTGCTCTTGGAATGATAAAAAATGGAACAAAAAATAACATTGAAAGAATTCCTGAAAACCCCAGCTTAAGAGATATAGAAAAAATTGTCTTGTTAAGTACAGCCCACACGCTAAGGAGAACTTTGTATATGTAACGCTAGGGATGCTAAGGGAGATGGAAAAACATGAAATGGGGCTATAACAACACACCACGACCTGACTTAGGTCTTCCTGCAGACTTGGTAGGTAGTGCGACCATAGCAGAAATAGAATTATAATGAAAAATGACAACATAATAATAATAGCAGGCTATTCATTTCAAAGCACACACGACTACAATGGTCGCTAGACAGTCGTTGTTGTGGTGTCCTTTTCAACACTCTCTTCCACGACGAAAGATATCAACAGAAAATACAGACGGACGGAAATATTAAATACCAAAGTGGAAACAGCACCGAAACATTGAAGAGAAACAAAGCGGCAAGGCTAGACGAAATTGTAATAGAGACGTTGGTAGCATCAGACAATTTCGCCACAGACAAGATCATTGATAGATTAAACGAAATCTACAGCGGTGGTGATATACCAGAAGACCTCAGTAGATCTAGGTTATAGCAGTTACTAAGAAATCAAGTGGAAACGAATGTGAATTTCATGTGAACAATCATCCTAATGAGCCACATAACGAAACTCATCATCCGAATGTTAATAAATATAGTGCGCAGTACAATTAGACCAAAGTTATAACAAGTAGAGTGTTATTTCATCAAAGACTACGGCACAAGGAAAGCGATGTTTTTGCTAAGAATTTTATCAGAAAGAGTAGTACAAACGCAGGAGGACGTGTACCTGTTTTTATAGATTGCAAAAGGACGTTCGACAAAGTACATCAGAAAGAGCTGCTCAGCAACCTTGACATATTCGTGAAAAACATTAGAATAACCAAGAATCTATACTAACAACAAAATACATAGAAAATCAGTTCAGCAGATATACAAAAATAGAAAGAAGTGTAAGACAAGGGTGTATCTTCTCACCGGATCTATTGCACCTATACAGCGAGGCAATTCCTAGAGAACTAGAAATCCTGCCAAAATTTATTATTTGCGGCCAGTATCTACACAATAAAGGATGTGCGTTTTGGTGCAGTGGATATCGGCTCGAAACGAGAAATCGGAGAGCCGATTTCGAATTCCGGTTGAATTAATTGCATTCACTTACGCACAAATTCCCTTGTGAACGTTATTAATCAGTCTCTTCCATCCAATTATGGGTAAAGCAACAGGACAGATTGGGTTTCTATAGCCTTAGCTGGCAACCAGTCTACCGCAGAAAGTAATGGCAACCTACTGCGGGATAATCTTCTGCTCAGTCAGTCATGTCTCTTTCGAGACATGATCGCCCAAAGCGTGTATCACTTATGGCACTTAACTGACTGATCATAACAATATAGGATGTGAAGATAACACAGTGCCGATAGCAAATAAAGAAAGAAAATTTCCCAACCTCCTAAAGAATGTAGTAAATGAAAAGGAGAAGAAAAAATTAAGTTTAATTACAGGAAAAAAGTAATGGTCATCGCTAGAAAGATTAACCAAAAATGTAGATTACAGGGTAGGGAATCTAAAATCAAGCAGATCCAGAAATGTAAATATATGTGAAGTCTTCTAAATAGGTCTGAAAGTAAGTATTGGAATGGCCAAAACCTAATCAGAGTATTAAGAAAGGGGAAAATTTGGACGGGTATAACGAAAATAGTACTGAAGTATTAAAAGCGACGGACCAGATGTTAGCACTCTAACGACCAGAAAGCAAATGACCAAAACTCGTCGGTGCGCATCCGAGTTCACCCAGATGTTCCGGTTGAAAAATAAAAATTAATTGAATATAAAATTTCCAGTTAGAGAGCCTACGCGAATTTTATTCATCGCCAATGGGAAGCCCAAAATCGAATACGGATATGAATTCCCAAATGATCTGCTGCGATCCAAAAAGAAGGTATAAAAAGCCAATAGAGAAAGCACCGGCAGACAGAAAGACAGACCCAGACTCGAAAGAGACGAATGTAATTAGTATCTCCCTTGACCAAGTCAAATGGCTTACTATGCTCGTCGCCTTTACCTCCCTTTACCTTCGTCCCTGTCTCAAAACTACTCACTGACCTAAGGAGCGAATACATCAAAGACATTCCTTACTTACAACTCTCCCACATTCCTAAGCATTAATTCTCTTTTCAGCATTTTATTGCCATGAACATTTTAACGTCTGTTGGGCCTATACTTCAAGTATTACTTTAATTGTAAAAAACCTTATTTTATATGTGTATATATATAATGTTAATTTTCAACTCAGTTTGCTTTTCTTGATTCATAATCATTTTATGACTTATAGTGGACTATCTACAACGAGGCCAAATTCCGTTAATCTGCAACAATATACTACTACTCTTCACTAGAACGGAATCCCCACTATAAACTGGAAAAGAATGGATAACCCACTATAATGTTATTATACAAAAGGATGCTTAGAATAACATGTGAGTGATGACAAGGTTTTGGATACATAGGAAACAAAAATGAAACATTTATCTAACAACAGAAAGGAGTAGTTGAAATTTCTGGGGTATGTAAGAAGGATGACAGGCTTGTAAAATCTGAAAACCTTAGGATGGATAGAGGGAAACAGAGACAGTAGAAAGCAACGCGTTACATACTTAAAAGTTTTAAACAAATAAATTGCAGAACATGGTTTGGAAGATATAAAAATAACAAAACTTATTTAGATTGACAAAAGAGAGGGAAGATGTGAATGACGTCGATCGCCTACGTCCTAAAGAGACACGACATATAAAATAAGAAATACTTTGTCATTCTTTGTTACTGCTTCTACATGTCATATTAAATGGTATATAGGACGGGGATACTAAAATCAGTCAGGTATAGAAATTTAAATACCCGTGTTCTAACAGAAGACGGAAAGTGCTTCTCAAAAGAAGAAATCCATTACGGTCAGAAAAACTAAACGTGCCTACCAATCAACAGAACCTATTAGGTTAATCTATTTCCCAGGAAATGTTTCAAGATACTCACCGACTGCTCTTGAATAATCTAAAAGAGGACATCTTGCTGGAACCGGCACACAAACCAAATACACCGATTTCCCACAACTTTTAAACAACTCTATATATGGATATGCGTTGTGTGGCAATTGATATCGACACTAAACGACAAATCAGGAAGACGAATTCGAATTCCAGTTGAATTCATTGCATTCACTTACGCGCAAATACCCTTGGGGAAGGTATTAATCTGTCTCTTCCCCTCAGCTATGGGTTAAATTATAGGACAGATTGGGTTCTTTAGCCTTGCCTAGCAACCAGTCTACCGTAGAAAGCAAAGGTAACCTACTGCGGGATAATCTTCTGCCCAGTCAGTCATGTCTCTTTCGAGACATAATCACCCAAAGCGTGTATCACGTATGGCACTTAACTGACTGGCTTAATGCAATAGGTGGAAACATGATTAAGCCCTCTACTGGGGGGCCCGTTTTCTGTTGTTATGAACTAATAAACTGATCCCTCACTAATTACTACTTAATATTAAAATACATCACTTTCCCCTCTAGTAATGGGTCAAATTGGGTTCTATAGCCTTGTCTGGCAACCAGTCTTCCGCAGAAAGCAATGGCAACCTACTGCGAGATAATCTTCTGCTCAGTCAGTCATGTATTTTTCGAGACATGATCGCCCAAAGAGTGTATCACTTAAATGATTTCCTTAGTACCTCAACTTTATGAATTTTAGCGTAGTACCAAAATGGCATCCAAGTCTCGTCAATTTACTTAAAACTTTACCTCAAGTTATATTCCAAAAGTTTTTTTTTCTCTTACACTTCTCCAATCGACTGTGAATCTCGCTTACTTCTTTTTTTTGGCTTTCCTATCAATTACGTTCTTCAAAAATCTAAATGTATTTCTGTTTTGTTTAATTCTGTTCCTTTTAATGTTCATTTCTTATAAGTTTATTTTACCCTTAGTAAGTTATTGAGTAACAGTAAATTTATTGCCTTGCTTGAGATGTAATGTTTATATATATATATATATATATATATCGGCAGAGAAAATAATTTGAAATTCATTACACAAAAGTTAAGGCTTCTGTCATTTTATCTCTAGAGACTATGATTTTCGTTAATTTATGAGCTACTGTCACGATAGTCAACCGTTGTATTTTTGTAGTGTTTTTTTTTTTGTTTGCTGCTTTTCTTCTTAAACATTTTGCACCTTAAGGCAAATGACATCAATAAAACCAAGGAAATGCTTTTACTTCTATGAAACAGCTACATATTTGCTTCCTTGATGGATGCAGGAAACCAGGTGGCTATAAGCGTATTGTATTCCAGTTATTCTTCAATCTATCGTGTCCTTACAAGACGTGGTTGATCATGGTTCCTCACAGCTTCCTATCCCTCGCGTCCTTAGCAACGTTACTTCCTTTTCCAGGTCTCACGCTTCACTTCTAGCTTTTATTCACACAAACTCGTATCTCATGCCTTCGAATAGCTCTGGGAGGGTTAAATGTTTGAAAAATGCCTCATCATGTGTCCAAACATTTTAGCAGTTTCTTTCTTAGTCTGAGTGCTAGTGTATTTATTGTTACCATTTTCCTCGTTGATGATCTTTTTTATTTATGAAATTCTCAGTATCATTCTGAGGATCCCCATTTCTGTTTTCCTCATTGTCGTCTTCATCTCTGGTGAGATTGTCCAGAATTCCCTATCGTACAAGATTATTGCTATCACATAGCAATCCAGCACATTTTTTGTTTCTAATAAAAGTTGCCTGTTTCTCAGTCATCATTAATCCGTTCCTGTTATTTTTGGTCACCATTAATCCATTTCTGTCTCTCAGCTGCTTTCCAAGCAATTCCCGTTTTTTTCAGTCGCCATTAATCCAAACCTGTTTTTCAGCATCCGTTAATCCATTCATTTTTGCTCCGCTACCATTAATTTATTCCTGTTACTCTGACTTGTTAACCTATTCTTGTTTTATTAGCCACCATTAATCCATTCCAGTTTTCTCAGCCACCATTAATCCATTTTTATTTTTTAGCCACCATTAATCCATTCCTTTTTTCTTAGTAACCATTAATCTATTCTTGTTTTCTCAGCTACTATTAATCCATTCCAGTTTTCTCAGCCACCATTAATCCATTTTTGTTTTCTTAGCCACCATTAATCCATTCCTTTTTTCAGCCATTATTAATCTATTTCTGTTTTTTCAGCTATTATTGATCCAATCCTGTTTTCTCAGCCACCATTAATCCATTCTTGTTTTCTCAGCCACCATTAATCCATTTCTGTTTTTTCAGCTTTTTTAATCCATTCCTGTTTTCTCCGACCCTATTTATCCATTCTTGTTTTCTCAGGTACTATTAATCCATTCCGGTTTTCTCAGGCACTATTAATCCATTCCGGTTTTCTCAGATATTTCTAATCCATTCCTATTTTCTCAGCCACCATTTTCCGTTCTTGTTTTCTCTGCCACCATTAATCCATTTCTCTTTCCTCAGCTTTTTTAATCCATTCCTGTATTCTCAGCTACCAATCCTGCATTTCTTATTCTCAGCTCCCGTTAGTCCATTACGATTCTCACTCGCAATGCTTACATTTTAGAATACTTCTTTCGCTTGTCCAATACTGGTTCGAAACTCGTATTACACATTTCTTCCTCTGTTGAAACATATTTCATCTACTGCAACTTTGTTTGTTTCATGTTTTTCTCTTGCTGATGACCATACATTCTCTCTTTGCGATTAGTCTTCAGTCCCTTTTCTTGTATTTTTCTACTACCCTGTTTAAGAGCTCTTGAAATTTCAATTCATCCATTAACTCATTTTTATCTGTTCTTTTTAAGATTATGTTCATTGAAAAGAAATCCTGATAAGGCCTGTCTCCCTTAGGATAGCTTTGCAGTAGAAGTTGAATTAATTTGTAGAGAAGGTACATCCTTGTCTCAGACCCCTTTCTATTTTTGTGTAGCTACTCAACTCATTTCCTTTCTGAATGCAAGTAGTTCGTTCTCAGTCTAAGTTCTGGATTATGCTAACATCTTTTTCTAAATAGAACGAGTTTTTTTCTAATAATTCAAATAGATCTTTGTGCCATACGTTGTCAAATGCTTAGATCCAAGGGAAAAAGACAAGGTAAAAATTAATTCTGAGAGTAACAATACAAAAAGCTGGAGAAAAAGGGAAGTACTTATGAATACAAAAATCAGAATTATCCTTTATTTATTTAAATATATACTGAATTGTTTTACCTATTTTTGTTCATTTACTTAATAATTTATGTTTTGCTCTTATGTTTATTTTTTCTTCTTCAATTATTTTTTTATTTTTTCTCCTTCAAATATTTAAGATCGACAATGACAACCGTTCAAATCTTTTCAAATGGTAAAAAAGTTAGTATTTTTTCGACCTATTTTCTTGAAGTTTGTGAGGCTGTTTTCGTAAAGTGCAAAATCTCCTGCTGCAGTAAATGCGTCATTGTCAAAAAAAAATGTCACTTCGAAATTACAGTTAAGACATAAAAAAATGAGGGAAATCCCGAGAGAATGAACGTATCGTCTTCCGCTTTTCCAGTATTTTCGCTCCTTTTGGCAGCAGCTACTAGCAGTTCAGCTCCTCGTGTGTTCATGACTTTGATAAAAAATAGAGGAGGTCACAGTTTCCTTTTTTCTTTTTCTTTTTTTCATTTTGCTTACCAGTTGACGCTATTGACACTTGAAGCTTAGTTATTTTAACACAACTAATTTACTTTCTTCATTGGACAATTCTGTATTTATTTTTGCACACAAAATAAATACCAAAAGCACTAAAGTGACACAAGGTATGGTTTTCATGGCTTCTGCTATTAATTGACTGCAAATATTTTCTCATGGTAAATTAAGATACTAATTAACGTGCGTTCGGAACTAGGAACCAGAGAGCCGTGTTCGAATTCCAGTAGAACTCTTTCGTTCACTTACACGCAAATACCTTTGGAAAAGGTATATATCCGTCTCTTTCCTCTCCAGCAATATGTTAAATACCAGGACAAATTAAGTTCTAGAGCTTTTGTTGGCAACCAGACAACAAAAATGGCAACCTACTGCGAGAAAATCGTCTGCTCAGTCAGTCATGTCATGAAAGAGCAAAAACATGAAAAGAAAAGCCAATGATAAAGCCCTTGAGCAGAAACAACAATGCTGTCAAGATAAACATCTGCATGTCGAATATCTAAAACGCGCAAATAAATCCGATGTTGGCACTCATTGATGGTTACGAGCATCTGGAATAAAGGCTGAAACGGAAGGCGTTATTCTTGCAGCGCAAGACCAGTCTTTTAACCAGAGAATTTCGGACAAATGCTATAATAACGTGGATCAAAAATTAAGGTTCTGTGACAAGAATATTTCGTAACTGCACCAAATAATTATAAAAATCGTAACGATAGTGTGAGACAATATTTATTCAGGACCATGTGAAAATACTTTAGAATAAATATTAACAAACACTGGAATGACCAGAAGTTAGCACTATTTACAGAAACAAAGACATTGTAATTCAATGGGATTACACCGTTTTGCTTGAAGCAAATGTGCCGGAAATGATTTTCAAAAACTTAAACGAAAATACTTGCCAACTTATTATTCATCAGACTAAAACATCGCTACAAATGAATTTGAAAAACTATCAAATGCCTGGCCTGGAAATCTTAATAGAAAATAAACATGGAAATTGAAAGAAACAATAGTACCAGTAATAGTAGGTGCACTTGGAATGATAAAAAAAGTGAACATACTGACACAATGAAAACATTCCTGTGAATCCCAACATAAAAAAATACAAAGAAAAAGTCTTAATAAGTACAGCACGCACGCTAAAAAGAATTTTGTCCATGGAACACTAGCAGGGATGTGCGTCGTGGTGCAGTGGATATCAGCTCGGAACAAGAAACCGGACAGCCGAGTTTGAATTCCAGTTGAATTCATTGCATTCACTTACGTGCAAATACCCTTAGGAAAGGTATTAATCCGTCTCTTCCTTCCAGTTATGGGTTAAATAACAGGACAGATTGGGTTCTATAGCCTTCGTCGGCGACCAGTCTAACGCAGAAAGTAATGGCAACCTACTGCGGGATAATCTTCTGCCCAGTCAGTCATATCTCGAAAGAGACATGATCGCCCAAGCGTGTATCACGTATGGCACTTAACTGGCTGATTGAACACTAGCAGGGTTATGTAAATTAGAAAAACAAATCATGTAAAAAAATAATTATAAAAATTGTAACGATAGAATGAGACAATATTTATTCAGGACAATTTGCAAACACTCATGAAAAGATGTTAACAACACTGGTATGAACTAAACCCAGCACCGGTTACAGAAACGAAGACAATGCAATTCAATGGGATTACACCGTTTTGCTTGAAGCTTTAGGTCTTAACGCAGACTTAGTAGTTTGTGTGAACAAAAGCAGAAATCAAAATAAGAGATATACAAAAAGTTGTGTTATTAAGTACAGCCCACACACTAAGGAAAACTTTGTCGATGTAACGCTAGGGACGATAGGGAAGATAGAAAAAAACATGAAATGGAGCCATAGCAACACACCACGACCTGCCTTATGTTTTCCCGCAGACTTGGTTGGTAGTGCAACCATAGCAGAAATTGAAATATGATGAAAAATGACATAATAATAATTAGAAGAAGAATAGGTTTCATGACGAGTTAATTAGGCTTTGTATATTTTACTTTAGCGTTACTTATTGGCCGCGTTGCTCCCTAATTCAATAACAATAATATGCAGAAAAATCATATGAGCATAAAAATACTCAGAATGAATATGGAGAAATAAATTCAGTTTATGAGAAGAGAAATACGGGTACTTGATGAGAGTAGAAAGTCTGAAAATGTTATCACTAGAAAAGTCAGGAAAATAAAAACAAATAACAAACTAAAAATACCTACGAAGTTATACCATCTTTTAAGGAAACATTAAAAGACAAACTACAGTTAAAATTTCAAAGAATAAGAAAATATCTAAAGAGAAGGAGATTCTTCAAGCAAGAGTTTGCAGACAGCTTCAAAAAATGTTACCATCAAATAACATCAGCTGATTAAAGAGGAGCTAGTTCTAAATGAAAAAAAAACTTAGATAAATATCTTGTGTGATCAATTTTCAAACACTATTTTAAACAAGCTTGAAGGGCACACATAAATCTATTCATTATCTTCTACCGAATCAATGTAGTTTGAAGCTTTTTACTTTCCTTTGAAAATGAAACTAATATTTCTAAATATGACCTAAATTTTTTCTATGATGTTAATAGGAATTGTAAAATAACCCTTTTCCACACAGAAAACATTTGAGTAAATAGTTATCGTTACTGTTGCCTGGGAATAATTTTTTTTTTCTTAAAATAGGTTTTCAGTAAGTTACAATTATCATTTAGAATAAAAGTTACTGATTTTATTATTATTATATTATTTTTATTATTTTTAGTATTATTTTTATTATTATTTTTATTATTTTTATTATTATTTTTATTATTATTTTTATTATTTTTATTATTGTTTTTATTATTATTTTATTATTATTAATGTAAGGTGTGGATGTGCCTTGTGGTGTATTAAATATCGGCTCGGAACAAGAAATCGGGGTGCCGAGTTCGAATTCCAGTGCAGTTCGTTGCATTCACTTACGAAAGATATTTCAGAGAGGTATTAATCCAGCTCTTCCCCTTCAGCTATGTATTAAATATCAGGACAGATTGGATTCTACAGCCTTGACTGCCAACCAGAAAGTAATGGCAACCTACTGTGAGAAAATCTTCTGCAGGGTAAGTCATGTTACTTTCGAGACATGATCACCCAAGCGTGTATCACGTATTGCACTTCTATTTTGCTTTCGTGGTGCCACTCTAGGTTCTGATGAAAGATTGTCTTGGTTATGATTTATCAGGTTAACCCCTTTAAAGCTATTTAAATTATAGATCTGAGATAGATTAGATATGTCCGAATAAATTGAACACCATACACCGCTTCCACGTGAAAATCAAGATTTGACGTGATTAACTACAAAAATACTCGAGTTTCAAGTTAATACGAAGGTCATTCAATAAATAAGGTGGATTTTCCAGTAGAAAGACTTTTAATACAGATAGCAGCTTACGTTTTTTCAAACTAGTCTCCCAGCAGTGTCACACACTTTTCCCATTTGTGCACAAGCTTCCGTTTTCCATCAGCGTAAAAATCTTTGGACTGACGTCTCAGCCAATCGCTCACGGTACTCTTGACTTCATCGTCACTTTCAAACTTCGTGTCTCTAGTGAACGCTTTCAAGGGACCAAACAGATGAAAGTCTGAAGGGGCAAAGTCTGGGCTGTAAATGAGATGAGGGCGCTGGGACAACTCGACCCTCTTCTGTTTGTGCTCTGCAGTAAGCATCTTTGGCAGCCACCGGCTGCTGACCTTCGAGTAGGCAAGGTCATCATGGACAATTTCGTGTGCTGTCCAAACAGATAGGCTCAAGTCCTTGAAATGTCATCCACTGTCACCCTTCTGTCAGACTGAATGAGATCATTGCCTGATTCGATCAGCTTAGAAGACCTCACTTCTGTAGACATCCCAGGCCTGTCTTCACTCACAACACTGCTCCGTTCTTCTTTAAACAATTTAACCCACTTGTAGACATTTTTATGGTTGAAACATGTGGCACCATTCACAGTTGACATTCTCCTATAGATTGTAACTGGTTTGCATCCTTCAGCAACATGATAACTGACCTCTGTTCAATCCTGGAGCATGCTTCTTGTTCGGCCATCTTTGTTAATCTCCAAAACTTTCAAAGTTTTTTCAATCTGCAAAAAAAATAAATCCCTTTGAAAAAGAAGTAAAGAAAAAAAATTTAAAAAAGTAAGCTTCTATCTGTATTAGAAGTCCTTATACCGAAGAATTCCCCTTATTTACCGAATGCCCCTCGTAGAAGTCCTTTTACCGAAAAGTTCACCTTATTTATTGAATGACCCTCGTACTTTGGCTTTGTAGCATCTCATAGTGTTTATCAGAAGTATCCCAAACTAAGCTTATCCTGCTTTAAACACCGATACAACTTTTTATAACTAATCCAGACATCGATCAAGTTCAGTTCATTATTCTAGATGTTGTATATACTCTCATTCCAATTGCAGTTCATAGCTTTTCTCTTTGACATGTGTTTGTTAAGTGGTGTTTCCAAAAGTATTTTGCCTTGGGCATGACGGTAAACTGCATCCGACAGCAAGGCCTCTGATTGGGAGGTTGTGAGGAGCATGGAACCACCTCTTAATTGCTGTTGTTCTCAGGTCCACCCTGACCCGGAGTGGTAACACCTGTTAGAGTCCCAGTTTTGGGCAAATTGTTAACCCCCAAACTCGGGTCAAAGCACTATCAAAGAATAAAAATACACTTTTATAGAAATATATACATAAAAATACACTTTTATAGGAAAATATACATTTTTGAAGGAAAAATATTACCACCAATACATTTTTGAAAAAAAATTATTGCCGTAACACATTTTTGAAAGAAAAAAATTATTCCCAGAAAAACATTTTTGAATACAAAACTAGAATACATTATAGTTTTCTAAAATAAAAAAGAACAAAAACAAAAATTTTCATTAAAATCTGACTAAATAAACTTTCTCACTATAACCAAACATTAAAAAAATACGTTAAAACCCCATCTTTTTGGCATTAAATAACCCACAGAGGTGCTGATATGCCGTTAAACAAAACTCAAATTCAAACTCAAATCCAAAAGTCTTACCGTATATGATAACATTCAATTTTGTGTATTTCTGTCATTGTTTAGAAAATTTATTAGCTTATCTACTTCATTAAATTTGAAGCTACAACATGTTTTCTTTTCCAGTCTTACTACCAATCTAAGAGTGAAGGCGTAATGTTAATCTTAATTCCTTAAACGAGAATTCACGAGAACGAGGATAAATTTTTCTGCGTTATAATTTTTTTACTTGGGTAAAACAACTTTCATATCTCCGATAGCAGTTTTCTTTTCTATTCCTATATTCTTGACTCGCTTTTGAATCTACTCAATTCCTTTTTAATAACCTCTCCCATTTTCATAGATTTTCATAAATTTTTGTTCTCTGTGTAATCTAAGAAGGTAAATCATTGCTTTCTCTACCGGGTAAATTCCATAATACTATTATTAGCAACACCAGTGAAAAGTTGATTTATTTCCTATTTTAATTTACTGAAGAATGTTAACTCTTAACTGAATGATTGGATTGAATAAGCTCTTTGCGACTATAAAATTTTCGTACAAACTCCCGAACGGCATCATTAAATATTTGAGCTTAACAACTTTAACAAAATATTACAATCACAATCATAAATATGAATACAAATCATTGTTTAGAGTAAAAAGTTACAAATTAAAATAATCAAAGGTTATGTATTTCACTGAAACAGACCTTAAACCTATGCGAGCGTGATCGGCTCTTCTATATTACAGAATATATTTTGAAAAACAATATCAACAATATATACGTTCTTCTTTTATTAGTTGAAATCTTGCAAACATGGAACAAAAAATACCAGTGAATTATTTAAACCTATTCTGAAGCAATCGATAAGCTGGAATGTGTTGGTAAAGCAGATTAAATAAAAAGCCTTTGTGAACTGACTGCAGAGTTCAAAATATCGATGTATAGAGAATAGAACGATACTTTTAAGGATATTTTTAAAAGAAAAAAGGCTTTGAACCACATATGGTCTTTGGAAATAGCTCAGAAAAACAATTTTTTAAAAAAAGGCTGGTCAAGGTATCGACTAAAGATATCTGCAAACTAATATGCGGAAAAAAGAATTTCTGCTAGATTAGTAACAATCTTTGATGATGTACAAAAAAAAATTAAAATTCAATATATGCATCAATTTTTTAAATTAATAGTTAGGAAGAAGATGTTTACTAAATTTTAATAGTCAACAACAGTAAGTTTTAAATGATCCTACTCAAATTATGAATCTTAATAAATGTACGTTGTGGTGCAGTGGATATCGACTCGAAACGAGAAATCGGACAGCCGAGTTCGAATTTCAGTTGAATTTCTTACATTTACTTACGCGATAATACCCTTTGGGAAAGTTAATAAACCGTCTCTTCCCTCCAGCTATGGCTTAAATAAAAGCATAGATTGGGTTGTGCAACCTTGGCTGACAACCAGTCTACCGCAGAAATTATTAGCAACATACTGCGAGATATTCTTCTGCCCAGTCAGTCATGATTCGAAAGAGATATGATCGCCAAAGTATGTATCATGTATGGCATTAACTGACTGAATATATGTGGTTAAATCTGAAATTTTAGCATCATTCCGTGGCAGTTACTATGTTTGCTGCAATTGAAGAAGTCATATCAAATAAGCCCTGTTTACATCGAAAAGTAATTGATATGTTTGTTTGTTTGTTTGTTTGTCTCACGCTACTCCACCCACGTCTATTGAACAGGTGAAGAGGCTCATCCCTTGTTTCCTGTTTAGGGTGTGATTTCCGGTTTTTCTCTTTTCCAATCTTTTCACTCTTACGTAGCCCCCTGCGAATCAGTGGCGTTTTCGCCTTGCTTGGGGTGATATGATTAAAAAAAAAATATCAACTCGTTATAGGTTATTGGAGCCCGTCATAGAGCAATTAAGTTGGCGGATCATACCAAAGATTTTACAAATGGTACTCGACGACTCTCTGTTGAGTACTCAGTAACAAACAGAAGGGTACCTAACGCCACTCTATTGTGAAACATAATCGAGGGTAAATAAAGAAATTAAGGGAGGATCCATGGTAAGTGACAAAATCCAAGGAGAGAGGCCGCGGTCAACCAACTTACTTTAATGCCGAAATGCTTTTGTGCCGGGTGTAATTTCTCACAATACTAAAGTCGATACAACGAAGTATAACAAGGAACATCACGTTGTTGCATGCAGTAATCCTGTCAGATAAAACAAGAAACTGGGTCTATAATCCCATCCTCGAGAGATTACACCAAATGGAACAATGTAAAATTCGAAAATGGTTTCCTAGTCTGACACGTCTTGATTTCTACTGCGGTATTTGGACAGTAGTGCCTGAATTTGACACTAACACTGAGGTACTCGAGGTACTACATTGGTATGGGGAATATTTCTGGGAATATATTTTGACCCTTGGCAAACTAAAAAACTCATTATAAATGCAGCAGGTCACCAAGATTTGTAGCCTACTTCTTCCTCTTCTATGAGTCGTAACTCTTCAGGATATTGCCGAGTATGACTCTCCAAAATTTCCTCTCCTTTGTCTGTCTTAGTAAATTTTGATTATTTGTTATTTCTACCAGTTAAAGCGAAACCGTAGACTGAAAGAAAAATGAATGGATGTAAGTTCAATTTTGATTTCCTGGTATCGATATCAAATTAGCTTTTTTCCTCGTAAACTGAATTTTTGAAAGCTAAACAAGTCCTCTGAGTAAATGGTATGATGGATGAGACTAAGAACTACAATTATACCTACTTAGAGCCAAACCCGAAGCAAAAACTAAAATAAAAGGGCTGAAAAAAATACAGCCATACAGGCAGATAAACAGACACACACACACAAACATATTACCTTATATATATATATATATATATATATATATATATATATATATATATATTATCGATTTTCTGCACTATTGTAAGAACTACAACCTTGAAACTTCTGCATGTCGTTTCTGATGTCTTTGTCTATTAGTGTATCAAATTTGATTAAAATCGGACCACTCCTTCTATAACCCTAGCTAAGAACGCTCACAGTCAGTTATAGTATAACTGTGTAAATTTTCAAGAAAATTGGTTCAGCCGTTTCGGAGTCTATAGGTAACGGACACACACACACGGACGCACACACACAGAGAGACAAAGTTCCATTTATAAATAAGTTTAGATCTATCTATCTATCTATCTATCTATCTATCTATCTATTTTCTCTTTCAGTATATCTATCATTCTCTTCCCCTCTCTCTCTATAGATAGATAGATAGATAGATAAATAGATAGATAGATAGATAATGAACAGGCTTAGATAGATAGATAGATAATAGATAGATAGATAGATAGATAGATAGATAGATAGATAGATAGAGAGATAGATAGATAGATAGATATGAACAGACTGAGAGACTGGTTCTGATTTATTATAGATTTTTATCGACAACGAACCTTTTTACAGAAGAATTCTTGGTCAATTGGTCATGTCGCTCGATCAGACACAGGCAGCATTTACTGCGAACCTTCCTTTAATGTGAAGATCTAAATAACAACTGAGATCCTAAAATTCGGTTCCAACTCTGCTACTGGTACTTATTCACCCAAATAAGTTCCGTGGTAATTCCATCGTGAACAACATTTCTTTCGTTTTCTTTAGATAAGATGATTTGCTGATTGAAATAGTCGAGCATTTTTTTCCGTTTTCTCTTTTTTTTCTGTATCATGATTCATCGAGGACATTTGCTTCAGATCTCTTGCTCTTCAATGTCACCCTCACTGCTTTGCTTTTGCATTCGTGGTGGTAAATGCACAGGATATGATGTTTCTTTTCAGGAAGACATTATATATATATCTTAAAAGGCAACACATTTCTCTAAATGACGGAAGCTATTGCCCCGAACGGAAGTAAAATGTCATTGAGAAAGATGTTGCCTTCTTTCATCTGCAGGGGGTCAGTTCAATACAGGAAGTGTATCTCTGTAAAATATAGATGTAAAAACGGAGAAATCGATTCGATACGGACAATCAAAATATTATCATATGTCTGACAATTATATATCTCAACCTTTATTTAATATATACGCACATTTGAGTAAACGTTTCGATTATTTTTGTAATAAAATCTAACAAGGTTTTATATATATATATATATATAAACTTATTTATAAATGGAAATTTGTCTCTGTGTGTATGCCTGTTACCTATAATATGATGTCTACATCTGTTTACATATACCTGTTACTGTTGTCATTTTATTGAGTGAGAATGTCATCGTTTTATGAGCGTGATAAAGGCAAAGCTAAACTTATTTATAAATGGAACTTTGTCTGTGTGTGTGTGACTGTGTGTGCGTGTGGTTCCGTTACCTATAGACTCCAAAACAGCTGAACAGATTTTCTTGAAAATTTACAGTTGTACTGTAAGCGTCTGCGATGTTCTTAGTTAGGTTTTGTGTTGAGGTACTCCCGATAAATATCGAAAATCGATAATCGAAAAAATCGGGTTATAGAAGGAGTGGTCCGATTTTAATCAAATTTGATACACTCATAGACAAAGATATTCTTATATCTTGGTCTATAATATTAAGAAGTTTCAAGGTTGCAGTTCTTACAATAGTGCAGGAAATCGATAATATATATCGATAAGGCAAGATGTTTGTGTGCGTCAGTTTATCTGCCTGTATGTCTGTATTTTTTTAGCCCTTTTATTTTAGTTTTTGCTTCGGGTTTGGCTCTAAGTAGGTATAATTGTAGTTCTTAGTCTCAGCCATGATACCATTTACTCAGAGGACTTATTTAGCCTTCAAAATTCAGTTTATGACGAAAAAACCTATTTGATATCGATACCAGGAAATCAAAATTTGACTTACATCCATTCATTTTTCTTTCAGTCTACGGTTTCGCTTTAACTGGTAACAACTATTGCTATTTAGTCGTTCGTGCCAACTCCAAAGAGTCTGAGCTCAAGGACCATGGATTAGTGTTAAAGCTTTCATTACACCCGAGCAACACCGGGCTATACTGGTAGTATTTATATATTTGTATATCTATTCATTTCCAGGTTTAATATACCATAAGGCAATCTCGCTTTGAACGGCGCCAAAACTTGATAAGAGTACTAAGTATGGTAACAATATATTTAGCAAGATACGTGTAAATGTCTTTGAGAACTGATCTCTGAATTTCCAATGAGGAAATATAAAATTCACCATCTGAAAAGAAAGTCTGTACTAAGCCATTATAGACCATTTTTTAAGTTGAAATTCAATATTGGCGAATTATGAGACCATCTATCAAAAGAAAAAGAAATGAAGCTGATGGAGTGGAAGTTACGGTTACATTTTATTGGTTATGTATGAACATTTTATTGTTATTATTGCTAAGTTCAACCGTAAGTTCTATTCTAACGCTTCCTTCATCTGCGCTTTTCGTCTATGCTCCTTGCTTTCTTGTCAAATTTAATTTTGAAATATGTATATAGAACGCCATTATGGTCCCTTTGAATCATGTTCATTTTATTTTCCGTTCTCCTCAATAAAGTTTCCTGAGGGTCTTTCATTCTTAGTAACTGTTTTAGCTCAATATATTTACCCATCCACACATCCAAACTGACAGCACCTTGTATTCCAAAGCGGTCAACCTTCTAAGTACTGGCCAGAATCAACGTTGCTTAACTTCGGTGATCATACGAGGACGGATGTTTTATGTCAAGTGAACGTAAGCTGCATTGCTTGAAGTTGAAAAAATCAGTGTATAATTAATAAACATATTTAATTACCTCTGGAGCAGCTATCTTCTTCTTTCTTTCAGGACGTAGGCGATCATGGCTTTCCACATCTTCCTATCCCTGGTGGCTCTTAGCACGCTTTCTCCTGTTGCACCACGCAACACTTGTTCCGTCATTCACCTGATCAGGTCCTTCAAATATGTTATCTGCTGCTTTCAATGATTATTTTCTTATGTTTTAATGCACGATACTCAAAATAGTTTTTTCTTCTATGTACCTTGTCCTTTCAGGACGTTGGGGATCATAGCTTTCGACGTTTCCCTATCCCTGGTGGCTGTTAGTACGCCGTCTCCTGTTACACCGTGCAACCCTCTTTCCATCATCCACCTGATTAGGTCCTTCAAATATGTTATCCGCTACTTTCTCATCTCTTTCCCCCTCTATCTGGCTTGTTAGTACCAGCTTCTCGAAGCCCTCCTTCCTCATTGCATGTCCCAGGAACTACAGTTGTCTCTTCCTGATGCTCAGTATTAATTTCCATTTCGTTTCCATCATTTCCAAGACCTCATCATTGCTCACATGCTCGATCCATGATATCCGCAGCATCCTTCTGTAGAACCACATTTCAGCTGCTTTAAGTTTTCACTTCATCTTCGAAGATATTGTCCAACATGCACTGTTATATTGAAGAACCGACATCACTAAGCAATCCAGTAATCTCTTCTTTGTTCCTAGCGAAAGTGTCCTGTTTCTTAATACTTTAATCAGCTTCTGGAATGCGTCCTTGTGCTTTTGAATCTCAGGAATATAAATGTATAGAAACTGCTGTGACCACAAAGTGAAGGGTCAGTTTATATATTGATTGTATTACGGAATGGTCCCCCTCTTTATATCCAGTATGCTTCTGTATTACTACATTCCGGTTGCTTCGAGCTTTTCCTTCATCTTCGAAGATGTTGTCCAGCATTCATTGCCATATTAAAGAACAGACATCACATCGCAATCCAGTACTCTCTTCTTTGTTTCTAGCGAAATTGTCCCTTTTCCAATTGATAGAGTAAGAAAAATCGAATGACTTACTATTTAAAGATATATTACTCCTTGTCGTTAACTTCCAAACACTTTATTAACAACACACCGTCTGATAAAAGTAATAAATTAATTTTAGAGACAGGTTCCAGTCATTTGCATTTACTTCTGCCTTAATTAGCAGTCATGAATAATAACCGGTCACACTCGTTTTTGAACTCACCACCCTGTTATGGCAACTAGTTAGCTGTTATGGCACATTTGCGTTAGTTCAATAGCCACATAGACCAACCGTAGTTCATATTTATTGCAACCTTGTTGAGCAGAAATTAGTTACAGTTTCCAGGGGAGAGCGCTTAATCAATTTGTGATCAGCAGTTGGAACACCGCCATTACGTACCAAAACTCCCAGTCAGAATGACTTGTGATTCCGTGCAGGCAAAACCAACCATCGACCGCTTACTAAGAGTTTTGCCTACCCAATTTCCCTCACAAGTTTTGAGTCAAACCGTTACATCGATTTCAGACATGAATTTTCAAATATAACGCACACTAGAATTACCTCGCCTCTAGACTCATTACACCAAGAATCTCGTCTCTATCAAATCGACCACGGTGAGATTCGAGCACCGTTCTCGTGATCAGAGTCACAAGCCTTAACTACTTCTAACCAGGGTCAGAAAGCCAAGGTTCTGATAATTTCTAACCGCATATACACCTCTCTCCACACACACACACACACACACACACACATATATATATATATATTATCTAAACATATACTGTTAAATATAAGAGACATAGAATGTCTATTATGTTTAATCATAAGCCGTTCTAAACATCGTATTTTGGCTTTAATTTCAGGTGAAAGTAAAGACAAAAATTCTCCAACATTTGGATTTTTTTATTAAGTTTCTTCTAAGAATTTCAGAGAGGTTACAGGGTAGTTAACATAAAACATCCACCATCAAACATGATTTTATCTTGTGTTGACATAAAGGTTTTCTAAGCAACAGTCACCGAAGAGCAAACGCAGTTAATAAATTTGTAATATAACGTCCCTGTAACCTCACTGAAGATGGCTCATGCGAGCCGAAAGCTTAGAACCAACATAATAAAAAATTATCCAAATGTTGGAGAATTGTTGTCTTTATTTTGACCTGAAATTAAAGCCAAAATACGATGTTTAGAACTGTTCAGGATTAAACATAATAGACATTCAATGTCTCTTATATTTAACAGTATATGTCTTTAGAAAATTATCTGCTGCCTCGATACATCAAATATATATATATATAGGTTGTGTATGTAAAACAGTCTGTCTGGTTACAAAAAATCACGACATTTTCAAAGCATTTTCTTATCTGAAAATCTGAATGAGAATCTACGTAAGTAATCTTTGATCAGTTGTCTTTAGTTTATGCTCCAGGCATCGACGGGTTACGATTCTTTCCTAGGTTGAAAACAAGCAATAGTTAGCACTTACTATAAGTTTCTTTGTACTGAATCAACGCAATAATCTATCAAACATATTTCAGTTAATACTGGGCTTCTGTTATCTGAGAGAAAGCTATGGAGATTCATGATAGCCAATGTACCGAAAGGATAGAAATATTTAGTTATTATTCAAGAAGAAAAATGACAATTTAATTTCTCCAATTTCTCGTTAAATATTTTAGGACGGCCTCTGGAGCTCCAAAATCTTGACCTTCCACCATCGACAGAGGTCATAATTTACGCGGTATTGTGGAGGATGACTTATTTCCAACGATACAACGAAGCAATATCCCTAACCTTACGGTATTTTATCACTACATGGCAAATACGCAGACGAGCTTTCGTCTTTAATGTGACGGTTTACAACCAAAGCAAGTCTCGTTAGTATCTATATGGGTGACGGCTTGGGCATTCCAGGTACCAAAGATTGGATGTTCGGGTGTAAGTATAAACAGATCGGAAGTTTTTTCTTTTTTTTTAATCATTTCACTCAAAGCAAGGCATTCCATTGCCACTATTGCGCAGGGGGTTACATAGGGGGAGGTGGTGAGAAAGAGTGGGTTAGATATAGGAAATGTCAGAAGAAGAAGGGTGATATACAAGGTAAGGATGTAGAGGGGAAGAGTGTTTGAGAGAATGGATGCTCTAATCGGAAAATCAAGTTCTAGTGCCTATTTGGGTCCGTAGCAATGAGGAAGGAGGGATTGGAGAACATGATACTAACAAGTCCAGATAGAGGAAAAAAGAGACAGAGGGAAGCAGTGTGTAACGTATCTGACTGGACTAAGAGAGAGGATGGCAGAACGGGGCTTGGGTGGTGTTACAGGAGAAAGGGTGCTAAGAGCCACCAAGCTATAGAAAGACGTGTAAGGCCATGATCGCCTGCGCCCTGAATGTACAGGGCACATAGAAGAAAAAGAAGCATATTTATTTACGGGCAAATACAACTGTGAAAGGTACAATCCACATCTTTCCCACAGCTATGGGGAAATTAGTAAGACATGTAGGTAAAACCATTTTTTCTTTTTCTAAAACTTGCGTACGAAATAGTTAGATTTCGGCATTAAATAATCCATAGAGATTGATATACCACTAAACTTTAACAACCAGCCAAAAACCTTTATGTGACCATCTCACACAATATTAACCAAGAATCATCTTGATACTTTCTCTTCATTGGTGCATAGAGATACAGAAAGACGTGTACCTATGTTTCATCGACTATGAAAATGTATTCAACAAAGTACACCACAAAGACCTGATGGAGACGCTTAGCAACCTTGATATATCTGGGAAAGACCTTCGAGTAATCAAGAACCTGTACTGGCAGCAAACGGCCTGCACACAAACAGGAAAGAAATGCAGTAGATACACAAAGATAGAAATCGGGTAAAAGACAAGGATAGGTCTTCTCACCTGATCTATTCTACGTATAAAGCGAGACCATTCTGAGAGCTGTAGAAGTCCTGCTACGATTTCTCATTGGCGGTTGCAAACTAAACAATATAAGATACGCAGATGATAAAGTATTAATAGCAGATACAGAAAAAAACTACAAGACTACATATGACATACAAGAAAACTAAATGGATGGTAATAAACAGAAGAAGTGCCCAAAATACCAAATACAGGCTGGTGATATTAGAATGAAAATTTGGTGCAGAAATTTAAATACCTTGAAAACGTTCTAAGACAGGAAGGGCGATACGTAGATTCGAAGACCTATTGTCATGGCCACCTAAGCAATACAAAAGCTGATTAGAGTATTAACAGACAGTAAATTTTCGCCCGAAACAAAGAAGAGAGTACTAGTTTGTCAGCAAATACTGAACAATCTCACCAAAGACGAAGGAAATACTTCACGAAAGCGAAATCTGGTTCTATAGAAGGGTGCTGAAGATACCATGAACGGAACGAGCCAACAATTATGTAGTTTTTGGATAAACTGATCGTCTGAATTCTGTGCGAGAAGCAGAATCAGACCAAAGATAGGACAAGAACAGTGCGGACTCGTCACTGACACTGAAACAAGGTACGCCATATTTATTATTAGGATCCTCTCCGAAAGGGCAATACAAATGAAGATAAAAGAAAAATCTGAAGCAACTGAAATGTGGTTCTACAGAAGGAGGCTGGGGATATCATGGATTGAACATAGGAGCAACGATGATGTTTTGGAAAGGATGGAAACGAAATGGAAATTAATATTCATCACGATCTTTACAATGAGACGATTGTGAAGAGTCAGCTAAAGTTCCTTGGACATCCAATGAGGAAGGAGTGCTTGGAGAACCTAATACTAAGAGGTCAGATAGAAGGAAAAAGAGACAGAGGAAGGCAGCGGATAACATATTTGAAGAGTCTGAGCAGGTGGATGACAGAACTGGGATTGTGTGGTGCTACGGGAGAAAGCGTGCTAAGAGTCACCAGGGATAGGGAGACGTTGAAAGCCACGATCGCCTATGTCCTCAAAGGACAAGGCACATAGAAGAAGAAGAAAGAGGAAGGACGACTTGAAGAACTTGATGCTCATGAAACAGATAGAAGGGAAGAGGTGCAAATGAAAGCAGCGCACAACGCTCCTGATAGACTTGAGCCCGATGGATGATGGATCGGGGTTTGAATTGAAATAACAAGAGAAGGGATACTAAGAGCGAGAAGAGATAGAGAAATGTGGAGAATCATGATCGCCTACGTCCTGAAAGGATACTGCCATAGACGAAGAAGAACTAAAAGAAGCGCGTCCACTGGAAACTCTTTTGCACAAGAATCAATACTTTGTAGGATCGACGCCCGTCTTTCTGAAACATACAACCTTAATTACTTCAAGTCGTGGGTCAATACTTATCTTGCCGACATATCCTCGTAATGTTCATTCCTCTTACAATCATATCTCACATCTAATTCAGTAACTGATTAAGTGACTCTTTCGATTTTTACTGAGTGAACTGTTGAAAATAAAAAGAGAGATTCACTGTAGAGTCTGATTAAATCTAATTTAATATAGAATGAATCTAATGAGTTTTTTCGAATATGCATTGTTAAGACACTTTCTAGATATTTAAGTTTTTGTACTTGCTTGAATTTGGTGTTTCCAATTTGAGGTTCCATGTCTAGGGCCTTGTCATTTGTTGATATTACGTCTTCTTAATGTTGATGTCCAGTCCTTTTGACTCTAATCACTTTCCTTTTGTAACACCAACAATTAATGTTCATGAAGCTTCGAGTTCTTTCTCAATAGTCTCATTGTAAAGATCCAATAAAAATACCAATTCTTGTCTCTTTGTGTGTATTTATTAAATTTATTTTCCTATTCGTATACATTGCTAACATTACAGATCCATAGAAATAAAACAGTTTTTTGGGGTTTTTTTTTCGATCTCAAGACGTCAACATTAGCCATGAAGACGAATTTGACAATTTTACGCCGAAAGTAATTTAATGTAACAATTGTGTCATTTTTTAAGCAGGACATACGCGTTCAAAAATGGCTGAAATTTAAAGCGATTATATTTATGATAAGTCAGTGAGCTTGTTCGTAATGGCTTATCTAATAGTGGCACGGATTCTATATGCTAGAAAACTCGCAATATACAGGGTGCGATGGATAAACTATCATCTAAATTGCGGAAAATGAAAATAAAGCTTATATTTTATTTTAACATATCTATTTACCACAATTTATAGAAAAATATCTTGAAACAATAATAAGTAAATCGCGATTGATTTCATTTTGTAGTGGATAGAAAATTAAGAATTAAAATCAACATTCTTCTTCATTGTTACAAAAATTCACAATGACGTGTTAACTCCTGGTTTAGCCAAATAAAAAAAAAGGATTGACCACGAGCTTAAAAAACAATGTTGAAACCGGAATTCGCGAATAGTTGTTAAATTGATTCTCTGACCAATGGAAGCGATTTACTAAGACTTGAAAAGAGTTAGCGATCCAGTGCGAAAAATCTAAATGATTATAAAAGGCTTCGGTCAGTGCCAGCCAGAAAGTCAGACGGGAGCAGCGAGACGACCCACTAAAATGTAACGGGAGAAACTTCAACTACGACCCGGACGTAAGGTCACATCGCACTCGTTATGTTTCTCCTTCTTTCTCGTCTGCTGATTTATTTTATTTCATTTTCTCCATTCAAAAACATTCCTACCAAACAAACGCTCATTCATACATACACTCGTACGCATAAACTCTTTCTAAAAAATTACTACTACGAACATTTCTACAACTCTTGATACTCCTAACTTTCTCATTGAATATTAAGTGCTACGAATTCTTGTTATTCTTTTTTCTTGAAAAATATATACCTTATTCTTCTACACTAATCCACACATTCCAACCTAACTGACAACCTTCTGATGAAACCCTTCTGATAATAATGAATAATCTATAAGTTGTAAGGAGTTCGGTTATGTTTCATACAAGGCCGAATTAACAAACATTAACCATCTCCCTATATCTTGCAGCTGCCACTCTCTTGACCAGGACAGCAGTACCTTCTCAAGGCACTTAGTGTAAGTTTCTGTGTTGAGTTTGGAGAACAATTAGAATGGGTTGTTCCGAGATACTGCACCAAGGAAATCATCATTAGACTCATTTAATTTTTTTTCGAATCCTATGCATTGTCTTCGGATTGAAACTCTGAACTGTTTATATTAGAGTTTCTAGTGTTAATGTCAAGCAACACAGAATGCCTTTTCCAAATTTCCGGCGGAGAAAATTGCATAATGGTGCCTTTTTTCTTTGAGCAGTCGATAAAATCAAAGACAAACTATGCGCCACATTAAAACTATCAAACGGAGACAATTTATCCATCGCAGCCCGGATAACAAAACTCATTACCTTACAGCAACAATGACTCAACGTTCGTGAAACGAAAATCACTTTCTTTATCTTGGAAAAAATTTTTTTTTCTTTAAAGGTGACACGTCTTAAGTGTAAACAAAAGTGAAACTTCTCAAATAAAAACAAAAATGGATTCTTATCTTCTGAAAAAAACAATTCATTGACTTCTTTTCATTTTTTTCTTCTCGTCTTTACTTCTTTTCTATAAATGTCTAAGTTAGTTAAAAAAGGATATTTTTACATCATTCACTTTCGATAAACCCAAATGTCAACCATTCAAAAACAGAAATACATCCCCGAAACTCTTTTTCCAAACAGTCTTTATTCATTCTCTTTAGAGTCTGACATATTTTTTATCTTCTTAAAACTATTTCGATCTGTAAGGTTTCTTATTATATAAAACTAACAATAGTACGCGTATCGGCTCGGAACGAGAAATCGGGGAGCCGAGTTCGAATTAAAGCTGAATTCATTGCATTCATATACGCGCAAATACCCTTGTTATGGGTTAAATAACAGAACTGATTGGGTTCTATAGCCTTGACAGGCAACCAGTCTACCGCAGAAAGCAATGGCAACCTACTGCGGGAAAATCTTCTGCCCAGTCAGTCATGTCTCTTTCGAGACATGATCGCCCAAGCGTGTATTACGTATGACACTTAACTGACTGACTGAATATAATAGTTGGAATCATGATTAAGGCTTCGTAAAGTGGGGATCGGTTTTCTATTGTCATTAAGTAATAAACTGAATCCCCACTAATAACTATTAAACAATATAATACATCTCTTCCCCCTGTAGCTATGAGTCAAATAATAGGACAGATTGAGTTCTATAGAATTGGGTGATAACCAGTCTACTGCAGAAAGTAATGCAACCTACTGCTGGATAATCTTCTGCCCAGCCTGTCATGTCTCTTTCGAGACATGATCGCCCGAAGTGTGTATCACGTATGGCACTTAACTGACTGAACATTAGTTAGCTAATATGAAAAGTTTCAACGAACGATACAAATTGCCTTTGAATATCAGAGATGATATTCGTGTACATAATTATTCTTTTAAAAAAAAATCTAATTTAAAAAAAAATCTAATATCATCTTTCATCAGATCTTCTATAATGGCGCTACACAGTCGTAAAGACGCAAAGACCTATCAAAAATAACAACAGCACATTACTTTAAGACAACCAACAGCTGCAACTACAACAATGACAGGCACTTTCAATTAAAATAGAAAATAATAGTGAAAATACTAATTTAATAATTGACTGATTCGTTTTTTACGCCTTACCAAGCCTCTGAAAGTCATTTGAGTCCAGAAATTTCTTCTACTTTTTTAGACAGTAACAATTTTTTTAGAAATGAGATAATTATGGTTTAGTTATATAACAATTACTAATTGCTCTATAATTGGGAGAGATGAGTTAAAGTCATTTACTGTGAAACCAATAAAATGTAATCGAAACTTTTATTTTATAAGCTTCTTTTCTCGCACTTCCCACCTGTGGAATTTACTTCCGTATTCTTTATTCTCCGACAGCACTGGTACCTCCCATAAATGAATTGGCTCGCGCAACAAGATTAGCAATTAAGTCCCACCCTTTTACTGTGAAACCAATAAATTGTAAACGCAAATTCCACTCCATCAGCTTCTTCTCTCGCACTTCCTGCCTATGGAATTCCCTCCCGTTTACTTGCTTTCCTGACAGCTATAATCTCCAAGAATTTAAATGTAAAATCAATAGTCATCTATTATCTCACTAACTTGCTTCCTCTCTCTCTCTCTCTCTCTGTCTGTCTGACTGTCTCACTCTCTCATGCTTCTTTCTTCGTTCACTCCACTCTCATCAGTATTCTCATCCTTCTCATACCCTCCTCCTGATAACCCCTGCAACCTATCACTCTTTCTTATAACTTTCCTCCTTATGTAACCCCCTGCTCAACAGTGGCAGTAAAATGCCTGGCTTGGGGAGACACAATTATTAAAAAAAATTACGATACAATCTCCAAGAATTTAAGTATCAGGTAAATAGTAATCTCCAATCTCAGTGACTCTCATCCTTTCTCTCATGCTCTTTTTATCATCCACTCCACTCTCGTTACACCAATATTCTCATCTTTCTCTAACTCACTTTCTGACGTCCCCTATACTCTGTCTCTCTTTCTCATCAATTTCCTCCTATGTAACCCCCTGTGCACCAGTGTCAGTGCTTAGGGCAAAAGAATTAAAGAAAAATAATTCCCGAAGTGTCATTGTGCGTAAATATAACAAATATAATGAATTCGACTAGACTTTGAACTCGTCTCTACGATTACCTCTTCCGATGAATTATCCATTACATTTCTCGCACATCCAAGATTACAGTGCATCGTAATCCTCAAAAGACACTCATCTAGTTACAACCTAAGCTCGATGCTGCTTAACTTCAGTGATTGTACAAGAGCTGGTGTTATACCTAAACAGTTTTGTGAATAACACTCATTAATAATAAACATTGTTTTAACATTTAAAAAGACTGATTTCTGGTGCTCGAGGAAATTATCTCTTCCGTTTAATTAGCTTACTCAAATGTCATCACTCATAAGCCTGTTATGCATTATCAATTTTTTCAGACATATCTAAACTACCAACTATACACAACTGTTTCTTCAGGTAAATTATTAAGAGTGGCTTCAAGCAAAACAATCATCGATTTCTTTAAGAAGACAACCGTTAAGTCAAAACATTTTACTACATAACAAAAACTACATAACTTAGTCTCTTCCAATTACATCAACAACAAAATTAATTATATACACAATTATAAAGTAACCCCAGTTAAAAAAATGATTTATTTCACACTATTTTTAGTATTTACTGCCAAGTGGATAATTCTAAATGAAAATAGAATGGTTCTTTTGTTATTATTACTTTGCAAAATTTTACAAGGCAAGGAAGCAAAGATGAACTCGTCCGAATCACCCGAAAATTTCTTCATTCTTTCATTGATGAAACTGCAATATAGGTAATTATTAAATATTTATAAATTTATTTGATGCACATGTTATCGTGCAGTATTAACAAAAGAACCATTCTGTTTTCATTTACAATTACTCACTTGGCAATAAATACTAAAGAATTTTTAAAAACACTGGAGTGGCCTAATAATTATGGCCGGTAGTGTATGTAAGGAGGAGAGAAAATAAGATTTTTTTATAAAGGTTTCCCTCAAAGCAAGGCAAAACCGCCACTGATACGCAAGACTTACTGTGAGAGAAGAGAAAAAAAGACAGAAAAAGTTCGACTCAGGAAAAAAGATGGCAATTGATGTTGCATTTAAATTTCTCGAGATTGTAGCTATTAGAGAAGCATGTATAAGGATGTGTGTACCACAGGGTGAACAAAAACTGATAACGTAGATGTGGTGGTTACATTTGACTAATTAGACGGTAAAAAAATGTGTGACCTAGACGCCAGTCTGGTAGCACGTATAAATTTATGTGGTCGGGGAACCAGGGAAGGAGCTTGTCAGAGCGGAAACCGTAGTAAAGAGAGAAGGAAACTACACTCCGTCGGTGAGAAGGTAGCTGAAGTCTTGCGGGTAAAACGAGATCGATTACGGTGAAGATCCTTTTTTGAATTCTGTCGAGAGACCCGAGACCAGATATGGCAACAATAGTTATTCAATGCACGGACGAATGTTAGATTTATAAATGCGCAAGATAGATTCTGATGAGAAAAACCTGTTGACTCGACGCTGTCACCCAACCTTCTCAGGGGTAGATACAACCACTGATTCGATATAGTCGTTCCACTTCTATCTCCCTGACTCACATCCTTTCTCTCATGCTCTTTTCTCCGTCCACCTCACACTCATCACACCAATATTCTCATTCTTCTTTTACCCACTTCCTGACGCCCCCTATACCTCTCTTCCTCATTTAATTTCTTCCTATGTAAGCATTAGGTATCGAAAATAACAAAAGCTGGTGTTAGACTTGATCAGTTGATAGGGTAAGGCCATGGAGGGGCAGTGTGTTATTGTCTGGGAGACCTGTGTCTATAATGATTGACGGTAGGAAGGTTTCTCTATTGTGATTATCATAATGTTAATGCTGACTTTCCACACTAACTCTAAGAAAATGTTAGGAGATTGTTATGGTGAAACACACCTATTCCTTTAGATAATGGACTTTGCCTCCTATATTAATAAGAGGTAACAGGAAGTTGACGAGAGAAGTTCTCGGAAAGTTCATAGATCTTAGAAGTTCTAGAGAGTTCTTTAGAGTTCTATTGGAATTCAGTAGAACTACTAGGCAGTTGTTATTAGTCGGCAGTTAGCCGGATACTAAGGAGTCAGCCTTCAGTGGAAGATTACCAAATTTTCTAACATTTAGAGTGAGTTAAGTCGATTAGCAAACGACATAGCACGATTATAATTTTCAGTGCGAAAACTACTTCACAACAGAGATAAACTTTTGTTAATACTAAAAAGTGTTTAACTTTTAAGAAGCAGAATTTCTTTCGATTCGGCTGTGTTTCTTCAACCCTGCTAGACTCTACGACACAAAAATATTAATTTTAACTTCAACCTTAAATAGATTAGTAATACCTAAACTCTTATATAGTTGTTATACCGCGTGTCAAAATTGTTTCACACCTAAAAGAATATATACAACCATTTTTTAGGTAAAATGATTAAAAATGGTTTCAAGCAAAAGAATCTCTCATCGACCCAAATCCAAATATGTATGCGAAACATCTGCAAAGTATGAAAGATGGGGTCGACGTCCAGTTTTATACACTTCTGTTCTTCTTGATGTGCTTTGTGGTGCAGTGGATACGAGAAATCAGGTTGTCGAGTTCGAATTCCAGTTGAATACCTTGCATTCACTTACGCGCAAATACCCTTGGGAAAGGTACTAATCTGTCTCTTCCCTACAGTTATGGGTTAAATATAAGGACAGCTTGGGTTCTATAGCCTTGGCCGGCAACCACTTTACTGCAGAAAGCAATGGCAACCTAATGCAGGCTAATCTTCTGTCCAGTCAATGTCGCTTTTGAGACATGATCGGACAAGCATGATTCACGTATGGTACTTAACTGACTGTTTGTCTTGGGCTTATTTGCCAAATGGTGTCCTAGCATTACTAATAATAAATTCTGTTTTTACCAAAAATCTTTCAACATTGTTTATCCGACAAAGTTGCTGGCAGTAAGCCTGTACAATGGTGGGGTATTTCCGAGCTAAAGCAAGAACCTCTGTGGATGAATCTCTGTTTTTATTTTTGTTGTTTCTCTTAGCATTTTGTGATAGTCACTATTTTTTCTTCCTTTTCTGTTGACATGCAAAACTTCGTGACCTGTATCGATGCGATGTAAAAATAACAAAATAAGTCATTCTGATTAAAATACTTCTGATTAAAGTTACACTTTGTAGCCTTTTATTCCACTAACATAAAAAAACGAATGTTTTCTGTATAAAAAAAACCACCTTCAGCTAATTTCATTGTCATCGTTATCATATTGTATTAGGGTGTATCAAAAGTAATTTCATAATTTAGTCCATAGGGAATCGTTCGATATATATTTTTAAGCTTATTATAGAGTTCTTTTCGTATGATTTGTTATAACATCCTGTTGTAGACGAAAAGACGGGTCCCAACAACGTTTCCGCAAAAACTTTAGTTCTCCCAACGTTCAGCTTACAAAAGTGTAATGAGCAGAATCCCCTGTACTTGTAGCTTATTTTCTTCTTTTATCTCTCCCAACTCACCCACCTCTCGAGAAATACCGAGACTTTGATATTTAAAAAGAAAATGATTGTCAGACAAACGAATTTTCTTTTTCGCAAAAAGTTTGTCGACGGGTAAGTACGCTCATTTCCTTCAGCAAGCCAACTGAACTCGTTTATAACGGCGTTTTCTCAGTTTGATTTGGTTAGGCATTCACCATATATCCATGGCAAACTTTTACAAGCATATTCTCTTTCGCTCTGCAGCCCTAAATTGTTGATCTAAGAGAAATATGGAATGAATAAATTGAATCACCAAGTTTCAAATATTCCCCTAATGAACTCATTTCGGTGATGCTAACCTAATTCTGAAAAGAAGCTGATTTTAATCGGAAAATTGAAATTGATTATTGAAAAGGGAAAATTTTAATTTACAGAAACTGAAGCGTGCGGACCGTTACGAACCAGCTAAATTTTGCAATTAGTATTTCGTCTTCTTTTATATGCCAAATCTTTTCACGATGTAGGTGATCATGTCTTTCAATCTATTCGCTCGAAATAAGTTTTAACACTGTACCGAGTTGCCTCTGCTTTTTCAGCACAAAAAGAAACTCATTAAAGTGTTTGATCGCTGCTTCATCAGAATCTCTAGCCTTCATTGTACCGGATGTGATTAACAGATACATCCGTCCATAGATAAAGTTATTAAAGCGGGAAGTGGAAAAGCAAAAATGAATGAGTGAAGAGGCGTGGACATGTGGGTTTTGTGTGAGTTTTAAGGTTATATAAAGTTTAGAATCTTTTAATGAACTGCAATTTTAGCTAAAGAAAAAAAGATCCTCACTGACTTCCGATTCCAACAAATTTTTCGTGTTAGCGAACTCTCTCCGACTGCTTTACTGCTCCACACTAGCGCCATTGTTAAAGAATGAAAATATAAGATTATATTTTTATATATAAGTGTTCCTTGTTTCCTCGCGGTAATATATGAAAATTGCATCGTGAGTGTATTTAATTTTACAAGCACTTATTTCTTCATTATGTTTCACAGAAGCATCACTTGTACTTGTCTCTTTTTTTCTACCGGTATACGTACATTACTGTGCAAAAAACTATTTCGTCTTTTATGAGGCATATTGACAGGAAATAAACAATTTAATTAAAGTAATTTTATTTGATTTACTCAACAAATGCTTTAACAAGAAAATAATACTTGTTAAAAATAAATTTAATATTTAGTATAATAGCCTTTTGCTTTGATCACAGCCTTCATTCTGTCAGGCAGTGACATCATAAGCTTCTTCAATGTATCTAATGGTATCTCCTGCCAAACAGCTTGTATTTGTTTCAAAAGTGTGTCTTGCAAAGTAACATTAGATTTATCAAATTTTTATTCAAAAATATCCGATAGATGTTCAATATGATTGAGATCAGGGCTTTGTGAGGGCCGATTCAAATTCCGAAGCCTTCCTTCCTCTTCTTTTTAAGTTAAATAATGCTTACAAGGATGTGCGTTGTGGCGCAGTGGATATCGACTCGGAACAAGAAATCGGTAGAGCCGAGTTCGAATTCCAGTTGAATTCGTTGCATTCACTTTCGCGCAAATACCCTTGGGAAAGGTATTAATCTGTCTATTCCTTCCAGTTATGGGTTAAATAACAGGAAAGATTGGATTCTATAGCCTTGGTCGGCAACCAGTCTACCGTAGAAAGCAATGGCAACCTACTGCGGTATAATCTTCTGCCCAGTCAGTCATGTTTCTTTCTAGACATAATCGCCCAAGTATGTATCACGTATGGCACTTAACTGACTGAATTCTTACAAAGGTTTGGCTTTTCACCCTGTATTTGAATTTCAGTGAGGTTTTAAAAAAAATCACACCTGTCCTAATACTTTGCACACTACCGGTAGTGTGCAAAAGTGTTAGAACAAGGGCGATTTTCCTCGGATAATGGACTCTCCGTCCTATATTAATAAGGGTTAACAGGAAGTTAACGGGAGAAGTTCTTGAGAAGTTCCTGGGAAGTTCATAGGAGTTCTAGGCAGTTGATATTGGACGGCAGTTAGCCGAATACTAAGGAGTCAGCTTTCAGTGGAAGATAACCAAGTTCCTAACAGTTTGGGTGCGATTAGCAACCGACATTGCATGATTCAGTGCGAAAACTACACCACAACACTATGACGTTTACTACTCTTTACGTAAAACTTGATTTTTCTTTGTCTACTGCTCCAGATACCTTTCACTAATTTTCTGCCAACAGTATAACATGAACAGGTAAATATCTTTTGTTACTAATTAGCTGTGTGTTATAGTGAAACACACCAATTCCTCAGTTAATGGACTCTCCCTCTTATATTAATAAGAGTTAACAGGAAGTTAACTCGAGAAGTTCTTGGGAAGTTCATAAGAGTTCTTAGAAATTCTAGAGAGTCCTACTGGAGATCAGTAGAGCTACTAGGCAGTTGATATTAGTCAGCAGTTAATCGAATACTAAGGAGTCAGCTTTCAGTGGAAGATTACCAAGTTCCTAACATTTTGGGTCGATTAGCAACTGACATAACACGATTATAACCTTCAGTGCGAAAACTACTCCACAACAAGAATAACAGGGAAGCTGGAGCTGATGCCCGGGATATCTCCAAAGAATCTGACAGAGTCTGGCATGCTTTCCTTCTACGCAAGCTGCAGGGCTATGGTATATCTGGACCCTTGTTTAACTTAATCAAATCGTTCCTATCTAATCGTGTAACGAAGGTCGTATTGAACGGGCATGCTTGTCGATTCTATCATACGAACGCGAGTGTCCCTGAAGGCTCTATCCTAGGTCCTATGCTCATTCTAATTTTCAACAACTAGCTCCCTGATGTAATCAGATCCCAAGTAGGCATCTACGCTGATGACACCAATTATTTACTTCAGCCTCGACAAGAAATCAGCCGATGATGACAAATCAAACCTCAGTGCTACACTCGAAAAGGTCATTCAGTCAGTGGTGGACTAAGCTACTCGTAAATTTTAATGCTTCCAAAATGAAGCTGCTGTTATTTTAACCAACACAGACAGTCTTTCTTACCTCCCATCAGCATAAATCACGCTAATCTCCTTCTCGGCCTCACTCTCTCAGCTGATCTCAAGAAGAATGACTACACTACATTAATAGCTAAATCTTTTGCTAGGAAGATCGGATAACTGTGTCGGACCAGGAAGATGTTCTCGTCTGAATCTATCATGCACGTATACAAAACTACTATCCGCCCGTGCATTGAAAACTGCTGTAATATCTGGTTGAGTGCCTCAGCTATTTTCCATGGAGTTATCGAAAAGATCCAAGGGAGAATCTGCAATGTATTTGACCCCAATTGACAGCTCGACTCCAGTCACTTTCTCACTGACTATATGTAGCTTCCCGTACCCTTTTCTACAAATAATTTCACAGTTCTGCTCTGAAGAGCTTAGCTCCCTAGTTTGCCCCTTTTTCACGAATTTACTTGAAGTAGCATCACAGTCCCAACATTTTACTGTGAAAACAATAAAGAAACTTCTACTCTAATAGCTGCTTTTCTCGCGCTTTCCGCCTGTGGAACTCTCTTCCGTTGACATGCTTCTCTGACAGCTACAATCTCCAAGAGTTTAAATGCAACTTCAACATGCTATCTTTTATCTTCTTAAATCTCATCTGTTCCCCGGCACTTGTTCTTCTTTCTTTAGATGTTAATCTCGCGCAGCTCTCTTCACACCAGTGTCCTGTTCTTCTCTTACCCATTGTTCGACGCCTACAGCGAACTGTTCTCCCTTCTCTCCACTCTATCATGTAACCTCGTCCGCAGCAGTGACAGTACTGTCTTCCTTGAGATAAGTTAATTATTTAAAAAATAGTCTTTCGATTTCCTCCCATTTTTCATATTCTTTGTGTTTCGTTCCCAGAATATTCTTATATATTATCTGACTCGGAGGGTTTTTCTAAACGAGTATAGCGATAAGTTTATATATATATATATATATATATATATATATATATATATATATATATATAAACTCATCGCTATATTCTTATACATTATCTGACTCGGAGGGTTTTTCTAAACAAGTATAGCGATGAGTATATATATATATATATATATATATATATATAATCTCATCGCTATATTATATATATATATATATATATATATAATATAGCGATGAGATTATATATATATATATATATATATATATAAACTTATCGCTATATTATATATATATATATATAAACTTATCGCTATTTTATATATATATATATATATATATATATTAATATATATATAAACTTATCGCTATATTCTATATATATATATATATATATATATATATATATATATATAAACTTATCGCTATACTCATTTAGAAAAACCCTCGGAGTAAAAACGCGGGAGGAAAAAAATGGTAACAAAAAAAGAAAGAGCTAAGCACTTGAACATCAGTCAAAGTACGTAGCCCAAAGAAAAAAAACCTGAGCCAACCTTTTCTGAAGATCCGGTTTGATGAAACCTTATTAATGTGTGTGTGTGTGTGTGTGTGTGTGTGTGTGTGTGTGTGTGTGTGTGTGTGTGTGTGTGTGTTTAGGCAGCAAATTTTCTTTTAAACATGTCAGATTAAATAAATTTGCAAACACTATGTTTGCTTATTTTTAATAAAATCCGTTCATAGTCACGGGTAATCTTTCGCGTATTACAATCACAAGATGTCAGAAATGAGCTGTAATGTTGACAGATGTTATTTTCATTCATTTCTTAAGGTACCCAAGTACTTTCAACCTCTTTCCGACATCATCTTCAGAGGTGTGAGTGATGGTAACAAATGTAACCCGTAAACTGTGTTGCTAAAAATTACTGTACATTTTTTCCTGTTTCGAATATAAAGGTTGACAAATTGCTAGCGTTCATTAGAACGTGAAAAATTATCCAAAATGGAATTTTTGTATATGTAGTAAGGCCATGGTCATTCACGTGTTAAATGTTCTTTTTAAAAACATTTTAGAACATTACTACAGTATTCATAGATGATTCTATTAATTGATGGCTTTAGTGTTTTAATGAATATTGACTCGAGAATCCGTATATAGATTCTTACCCACTCAACAACATAATTATTGCAAAAAACAATATAAGACACTTGTAACGAGCAAAGATATGGAAATATATGATAGTAAAGTTTAATAACTGGTAGTAATGAGAATAAACTTAGCTGACGCTACATCACTATTTTCTCTCTTTATCAGAGTGAAAGAAGAGAAGTTCTATATAAATGTATATATGTATGTATCTCTCTCCCTCTCTCTCCCTTTATCTATCTCTATCTCTCTCTCTCTCTATATATATATATATATATATGTAAACCTATTTATAAATGGAACTTTGTGTGTGTGTGTGTGTGTGTGTGTGTGTGTGTGTGTGTGTCTGTTACCTATAATGGCTGAACCGATTTTCTTGAAAATTTAGTTTTACTATAAGCATCTGCGAGTTTTCTTAGCTAGATTTTGTGTCGAGGTACCTCCGATAGATATCGAAAATCGAAAAAATCGGATTATATAAGAAGTGGTTCGATTTTAATCAAATTTGACACACTCATAGACAAAGACATAAGAACCGATATTCAGAAGTTTCAAGGTTGCATTCTTACAATAGTGCAGAAAATCAATAATATATATATATATATATATAAAATTCAAGATGTTTGTGTGCGTGTCTGTTTATCTGCCTGTATGTCTGTATTATTTTCAGCCCTTTTATTTCAGTTTTTGCTTCGGGTTTGGCTCTAAGTAGGTATAATTGTAGTTCTTAGTCTCAGCCATGATACCATTTACTCAGAGGACTTATTTAGCTTTCAAAATTCAGCTTACGAGGAAAAAAAATAATTTGATAACGATACCAGGAAATCAAAATTTGACTTACATCCATTCATTTTTCTTTCAGGCTACGGTTTCGCTTTAACTGGAAACAACTATTGCTTTTTAGTCTTTCGTGCCAACGTCCAAAGAGTTTGAGCTCCAAGCCCATGGATTAGTTCTCATTACACCCGAGCAACGCCGGGCTATACTGCTAGCATATATATATATATATATATATATATATGAAGAACAAATAGGAAATGTTTACCATACTGACTTGTTCCATTTTTATTAAACATATATATATATATATATATATATATGTATATATATATATATATATATATATATAATAAAGACCGTTCGCTTATATATATATATATATATATATATATATATATATATATATATATATGCAACGGTCTTTATTATAATAGAAAGGCTATAGTTAACTATCCATGGTATATGAGTTTGAACAGTTTTCTTCCCACATTAATGTCAAGTAAATCTTATCAATTGCGGATTAATTCTGAAAATGAAAATGTCGACTTCAATGTTATGACAAAGTTGATTAAAATGGCCTGCATTTAACTTCATGCTGTTATGAACATGAAATTCATAGATGATAACATCAGCAAAACTATATAATTAGACAACGAATATTTTCAATCTTTAATTGGTACTAACGAAGGTGAACTCTGTCAAACAACCAGCATAATTGGTCATGTTTCAGAGAAAATACTTAGGACATTCGTAACAGAAATATAGTATAATTATAGGAAAGGTATTGTAGCTTTGGATGTGCGTTGTGGTGCAGTAGATATCGGCTCGGAACGAGAAATCGGCGGGCCAAGGTCGAATTCCAGTTGAATTCCTTGCATTCACTTACGTGCAAATACCATTAGGAAAGGTATTAATCCGTCTCTTCCCTCCAGTTATGGGTTAAATAACAGGACAGATTGGGTTCTATAGCTTTGGCTGCAAACGAGTCTACCACAGAAAGCAATGGTGACCTACTGCGGGATAATCTTCTGCCCAGTCAGTCTTTCGAGACATGATCGCCCAAGCGTAAAATACTCATGGCACTTAACTGACTGACTGATTGTAGCTTTGGTCAAGATGAAAATATAACTTTTGATTTGTATGGTTACAAGTACGACCAAAAGAAGTACTGAAAAAGAGTTTTAAATATTACCAAAATAAATTTAGTAACATGAAAACCTTTTTAAAATGTGAAGAATGCTTGGAAAAGGTATACGAACATTGAACAATCTTTATTGCAAACAAAAGGGCTTTTGTACGAAAAGATTTTGGGCGTCTACATTATAGCACAATCAATGCCATCAGCGTTTTTCGTACCATATTTAGGTTGTAACTGTAGCCTCGTTATATCCTCGCCCCCAGGACTATTGAAGAGTTCCACTGGGTTCAGTTTTCAATGGGGAAATCTGTCAAAGGATAAATCAGTCCAGCATCTTTCCCAACATCACTCAACGCAGTGTTTGATGGCTTTGTTACGTTCTTCTACGACCCGATGACCAACCCACCACAGTCATCTACTAATTCGACCAACCACCTGCAGTCTTGGGACGACCGAGGGGCAGACTCCGTAGCCGCTAGAAAGACACCTGTCTACCAGGACCACCAGCGGATCAATCTGACGCTGGATGATTTTTCGACGCTCTGAAAAGACCGTGTGAGCTTGTAGGATAAGGTGATTCTTTAGGTCTTGATGCTTATATGGCATAAGATTCAGCAGCAGAAACACGAAACCAACATATGCCACACAGAGAACATTAAGTTGATGGCAGATTAATAAAGAACATGAAACGAATTATGAGAAAATAAGAATAAAAAATATCACAAAAAAAAGAGCTGAAGGATAAGTGGAAGAGACATTTCGATTACACATCGCTGGGCTTTAAAATCAAAAGTGTGTAAAATTTTAATTATCTTGATATTAACTAACAACGAAAACTGTTGGAGATGAATCTTACGACGCATTAAGAATAGCGAAATGTTTTCCAAAAATTGGGCTAAGTATTCAGAAACAAAAAATCTATTGAAAAAGTAAAAGCTCTGGATATTTACTGAATATCTTCTTCTTCTTCTTCTTCTTCTTCTTCTTTTTTCTTCTTCTGTTCTTCTTTTTTCTTCCTTTTTCTTTTCCTCTTCTTTTCTTTTTCTTGTTTCTTCTTTTCTTCTTTTTCTTCTTCTTTTTTCTTCTTTCTTCGTTTTTTCTTCTTTTTCTTCTTTCTTCTTTTTTCTGCTTTTCTTCTTTTTTCTTCTTCATCTTCTTTTCTTCTTCTTCTCCTTCTTCTTCTCTTCTTTTTTCTTCTTCTGTTCTTCTTTATTCTTCCTTTATCTTTTCCTCTTCTTTCCTTTTTCTTGTTTCTTCTTTTCTTCTTTTTCTTCTTTTTTCTTCTTTCTTCATTTTTCTTCTTTTTTCTTCTTTCTTCATTTTTCTTCTTTTTTCTTCTGTTCTTTTTCTTCTTTTTTCTTCTTCTTCTTTTTTCTTCTTCTTCCCTCTATGCAATCCTTGAGTATCAGATTCTCCAAGCCCACCTTCCTCGTTACATATGTCGGAAACTTTAGCTGCCTCTTCCTGATGTTAAATATCAGTTTCCATTCGGTTTCTATCCACTCCAAAACCTCGCTGTTGATCACATGTTCGGTCCATGTTATCCTCAGTATCATTCTGTAGAACCTAATTTTGGTTGCTTCTAGTATTTGACACATTTTTGATGAGATCGGCCAGCATTCGCTACCACATTGAAGATGATTAGATTTCCGAACTGAACCATATATTTCGGTCACTGGAGTAGAATGTCACCAACAACACTTGGACCAGTTGATACAGTGTTGATCTTGTTACTTGACCTAAAGAGTTGTAATCTGGCTACAGCAATGATGAACAAAAATAGTTGCGTTAAAGGGGATTAACTACGACACCCAGAACTTGTATAGTTCACGAAACGAGCCCAATGTACCCCTGTGATCGAAATAAACGGTTCAATTCAAAATCATCCGAAGAAGTTCGGAGCGTACAACGGTCGAAGCGTCGTGAATATAGCAATAAATATGAACACAACATTAGGTTATCTAATTGGCACTGTACAAGTTGAAATAGGTTTGAATAAAAATTGGCGTCGTTCATTCTGTTTCAATGTACTCACTAAATATAATACCTTTTCGGAAACAAAACGTCTGCACATAGAGAGAGTGTTATAAGAATCGTTAAAAAGGCACGAAATTATTAATTTTTTCCACGATTCTATAGCACCACTAATAAAATAGTACCTTATTTAAAACGAGGGAATTCTCATAGTTCAGACTTCAACGGTGGAAATAAGTTTAGTTTTTAATATCGTTTGGTCAACGCCGGTCGTTCTAGGGTGCCCTATATAGGTAACATAGCCCAGGGTTTAAAAACCATATTACTGTTTATTTTGTGTTGATGAAATTATGAATTCAATTTATAGTTCAACTATTGCATAAATTTAAACAGATTCACCGTTTCTTTTATTTATTTGTTTCCAGTTAATTGACGGTGATGAGTTTCAGATAATATTTGGAAAAGGCCTCGGACGTGCAACGTTAAACAATGGAAATAACTTACTCCCGAAAATCAAAAAATGTTCTGTTACCGAATATAAATGATACATGACGAAGGCAGATGCAGTGTCTGAAATGTTGTGATAAGGACATGAATGATGAAGTCATTTTGATGTGATAACATTCGAAGAAAATGATATTAGTATGCAAAGTATGGGCTTTTACACGCAATTATCTAGGAAAGTAAACATTAATTTCTAAAGGAATTAAATCTAATAAAATATGGGCGTCCACTCAAAATACACGATACAATTACCGCGGAAATTAACGATTGAATTTAAAAAGATTAACACTAATGAATTAAATCTATCAAAGTTTTGACTGATGATTAGTATTTGGACACTAAATATAGGGATAGTTTCGTTATACGCAGTAACAATATATATATATATATATATATATATATATATATATATATATATATATATATATATGTATGTATGTATGTATGTATTAGTCGATAATTACATTTATGATAAACTTCTGACGTTTTTATTACGCATTGGCACACACGCTTAAACTGACACATGTTTTTTCTTCTACATCTGATATTCATCCATTGCTTTATCACATGTGACACGTATCTGACCAATGAAACTATACCTCAATTGAAATATTGTCTCTCCGATTTTTAAATCATTTGTCTTTAATAAGTCTCTGAAGAAGCTTTTTAAAGGGAAACAAGTTAGATTAAAGGCACTTTTTTCCTACCTGTTCTTTACTTATTCTGTTCATCTTGTTGGATTTCGATCCATATATATATATATATATATATATATATATATATATATATATATATTATCACGGTTTACACTATTTACATTGCATAGGCTGTTGTCCTTATATTTATTGCAATATTCACGACATTTCTATTGTTGTACGCTTCATCCTTCTTCAGATTATATAACTTCTAATTTCCAACTGAAACTGTTATTTAGTTCGCAGTATTCAGTTCGAAACTCTAACGTATATTACCTGCAGAAAACCCGAAACGTACAACACCCGAAATATCGTACATATAACAGTAAAGATTAGGACAAAAGTCCGAACTAAAATAGTATAAATTCTTACAAGTGCTAATTTCAAAAATATAGACTTACTTATTGTTGTGGGATCTCCCCTGTGTATAGAATAATGAACTCGACTGAGTATACATATACTCCTACCATAGAGAGAACAGCTGTTGAGGGTTGAGAGTTGAGAGTAATCGTTGAGATCCGTGCGAGTTATCGGAGAGTACCGGAACTGATACGTAAGTTACCGAGAGATACGGAAATTACCCAGAGACTACCGCATCAGAAGGCAGACTAGCTCTGAGCTCCACTCAGCTCGAATAATATACACTGATATACTATTTCCAATGACTTCACTTCAAGACTTGTATATATTCATTTCTTACTCATAGTATTCCAGGATTTACTAAACTGCGTTCAGGTTTGTATATTTCGTTCAATATAACCTACTTTTCTATCTCAATATCTGTTTTTGATGTTCATTGTTTTGTGCGGTTCCTCGCCCGGAATCCACAACACTTATTATTGATTCTTGCGATAGCATCGTGTTTTGCTTAAACCTGACATTTGTAATGAGTTGAAATAACGGGAGTTATTTTAATTTCGAACACATATGTCAGCAAAAACTGAACTTGCACCTGCTGTGTTTATATATGGAAGAAGAAAATGCAATACTCTGAAATGGATGCCTTATTTTTAAATGAATATTGTTTGTGCATGCTTGCTAGATTATTTTAAGTTTTCAGTCATGTTTTTTTTTCTTTTTCTTTTACATAATAAGAAGTTTCAACAAAATTATATATACATATCCCGCTAAGACTCATTGTTCAAAATAAGCATGACGAAAGGAAACTGGATTATTATAACTTTGCGAAGCTAAAAAACAAATTAATTATTGAGTTAAAAATATTCTAGCTAAACATATATATATATATATATATATATATATATATATATATATATATATTCATCAATTTTTCTTATTGCTGTGGATTCCAGTTGAGGAACCGCACAAAATAATGAACAACAAAACAGATATTTGAGAGAGAAAAAATGGTTATATTAAACGTAAAGATACAAACTGGAACGCCGGTTAGTAATCCAGGAATACGATTAGTAAGGATATATATATATATATATATATATATATATATATATATATATATAAGTCTTTGAAGTGAAGCCGTGCTGAAATTAATATATACGTGTAATACTATACTGTCTGAGTGGAGCTCAGAGCTACTATGACTACTGACGCGGTATTCTCTGTGTAACTTCGGTATCTCTCGGCAACTTATGGACCTCTTACGGTACTCCCTCGATGTGTCTTACTACTATGACGCATCTCAGCATGGCAGGAGTATATGTATACTCAATTCGAGTTCATTATCATAGAAAAAGGGGAGATCATACAAAACTTAGTATATCTGCTAATTCAATCTTCAATACAAACTCTTATGTTTTTTTAAGAAAGCGCGCAGAAGAATCGGCTCAGAGATAGGACAAGAGCAATGTGGATTCGCTAAAGATACCGGAACGAAGAATGCGATATCCATGCTCAGAATGCGATATCCATGCTCAGAATGCTATCTGAACGAGCAATACAAATGCAGAAGGGCCTTTATAGACTACGCAAAGGCGTTTGACAAAGTACGACACATGGATTTGATAGAGATGTTCGACAAACTCGACATTTTCGGAAAAGACGTTAGAATAATCAAGAATCTATATCGGCAACAAACTGCTTGAGTACGGATAGGAAGTGAACTCAGCAGGTATGCAAAAATAGAAAGTGGAAGAAGACAAGGGTGTGTTTTCTCACCGAATCTTTTCAACCTGTACAGCGAAGCAATTATAAGAGAAATAAAAGCCTTGCTAGGAATTGTCATTGGCGACCATACTCTCAACAATATCTGATACGCGGATGACACGGTGCTGATAGCAGACACGGAAAGGAAAATGCAGGACCTTCTACAGAAGGTAGCAAAAGAAAATGAAAAGAAAGGACTGAGCATAAACCCCAAGAAAACTGAATGTATGGCCTTCAGCAAAAAGAGGAGCTCAATATGCCAACTTCAAGTTTGGAGAATCTAAAATAAAAGAAGGAAAAAAATTCAAATACCTGGGAAGTGTTTTGACAGAGGATGGAAAGTGTGACATGGAGATCCAAAGACACATTGGCATGACCAAAGACGCAGAAGATAACCAGAGTATTGGAAGACAAGAAAATCTCAATAGAAAAAGAAAAGGGTGCTGGATTGCTATGTGAGAGCTCTTCTTCTGTATGGAAGTGAATGTTGGACGATCTTATCAAGGATGAAGGAGAGTCTTCAGGCAACAGAAATATGGTTCTGCAGAAGGATGCTAAAGAAACCATGGACAGAACACGTGTGCAACGAGAAGTTGTTGGAAAAAATGCAAACGAAAAAAACTTGATACAAAATATCGAAGAGATAAATGAGGTTCCTCGGATACGTAATAAGAAATGTGCGCCTGGAGAACCTGATACTCACAGGTCGGATAAATGGAAGAAGGGGTTAGGGGAAAAGCAGCGCGAGACGTACTTGTTAGATCTGAGCAAATGTTTGACCGAGCGGAGATATCAAGAAAAAAATTATTTGTTGTATATTTACCAAATATTAATCCAGCTGTACTGTGGTTTAAAGTGTTTGACTTATACTTCACGAACGGAAAACAATGTGTAGCAAAACAATGTGTAGAGAGATGATGAAAATGGTATTAAACATAAACAAACCGTTAATTTTTTAAAAATGCAACAATGTCTAAAAAAAGGAAAATGAAATAAAGACTAAAAAATTAATTACAGATCTACTTAGGCCCAGATCTATTCACTACCTGTCGCTTGTAACGAATCATGGTCGTAAGTCGACGTCGCGCTGTACCAAGAAACTTTACTTAGCGGGATTTAATAAGTGTCATTTTTTCTGTCATCTAAACTTATTTATAAATAGAACTTTGTCTGTGTTTGTGTGTCCGTTACCTATAGACTCCGAAACGGCTGAACCGATTTTCTTGAAATTTTACACAGTTGTACTATAAGCGTCTGCGAGTGTTCTTAACTAGGTTTTCTGTTGATGTACCTCCGATAACTATCGAAAATCGATAATCGAAAAAATCGGGTTATAGAAGGAGTGGTCCGATTTTAATCAAATTTGATACACTCATAGACAAAGACATAAGAAACGATATTCAAAGGTTTCAAGGTAGCAGGTTCTTACAATAGTGCTTAACATCGATAATATATATATATAAAAAAGGCGAGATTTTTTTGTGTGTGTGTCTGTTTATCTGCCTGTATATCTGTATTTTTTCAGCCCTTTTATTTTATTTTTGCTTCGGGTTTGGCTCTAAGTAAGTATATTTGTAGTTCTTAGTCTCAGCCATGATACCATTTACTCGGTGGATTTATTTAGCCTTCAAAATTCAGTTTACGATGAAAATATTTTTTGATATCGATACCAGGAAATCAAAATTTGACTTACATCCATTCATTTTTCTTTCAGTCTACGGTTTCGCTTTAACTGGAAACAACTATTGCATTTTAGGCTTTCGTGCCATCGTACAAAGAGTCTGAGCTCCAGGACCATTACACCCGAGCAACGCCGGGCTATACTGCTAGTAACTAATAGTTAATAAGTGTATGGAAAAGGAGAATTACAAAAGCTGCCATTCAAAAATAAGTCTTTTTCTTTCTATACAATTTTTCTACCTCCCCATGGCCATACCAAAGAACCCAATGAATCTTTAACGGAATTCTTATATTTCAAGTACATAACGTAGATTTCAACAGTATGTTCTAGCTAAAGTACGAAAACTTAAACTAATTTATTCTGATATATTATCAATATTATTAGAATTTCCTTATATCATTTAAATCTATTTAAACTTATGAATCAAACATTTTATTTTAGCTCTTATAAAAATCAGACATTTAAGTGCTGTATGTGATACACACTTGTGCGATCATGTCTTACTGACTGGACAGAATATTTTCCCACATTATGTTGCCATTATACTCTGTGGTTGACTGGTTGCCAAGCAAGGCATTAGAACACAATCTGTCTTGTTATTTAACCCATAGCTGAAGGGAAGAAAGACTATTTGTGCAACGTATTCAACAGCAAAAAATAGCAGAAGGATCAGCCTAAAATGTCAAATAAAAGTGGGGTATACTAACATCAAGCAGGCACAAAAATCTAAATATCTGGGAAGTTTTAATAAAATAGGACTGAAGTACAATTCAGAGATCCGAAGGTGAATTTCTATGGCGAAAGACGCATTCCAGAAGCTGAGTAGAGTATTAAGTGACTGGAATATTTTGCTAGAAACAAAGTAGAGAGTACTGGATTGCTATGTGATGTTAGTTCTTCAATATGGCAGTAGATGTTGTACAATATTAACAAAGATGAAGGAAAAACTTGAAGCAACTGAAATGTGGGTCTACAGAAGGATACTTTGGATATCATGGATCGAGCATGTGAGCAATGATGAGGTTTTGGAAAGGATGAAAACGAAAAGGAAATTAATACTGAGAATCAGGAAGAGAAAGCTAAAGTTCCAGAGACATGCAATGAGGAAGAAGGACCTGATACTAACAGGCCAGATAGAGGGAAGGAGAGACAGGGGAAAACCGCGTGTAATGTACTTGACTGGCCTGAGCAGGTTGATGGTAGAACAGGGGTTGCGTGGTGTAACAGAAGAAATCTTGCTAGGAGCCACCAGGGATACGGAGACGTGGAAGGCCATGATTTCCTACGACCGGAAAGTACAAGGTACATAGAAGAAGAAAAAAAAAGATTCAATTGAAATTCGAACTCGGCTCTCCAATTTCTTATTCAGAGCCGATATCCACTGCACTAAAACACACATCCTGTAGTGATGGTGCAATGCTAATTAATCAATTTAGTCATTAGCTGTTTCTAATAGCGTCTCCTATACCCAGTACCCCTGGCAACTGCTAAATTAGCAAGGCCCTTTTTCATCATTAAGTATCCCAGTAATTTAAAATATCGTTATATATATATCACCCGAAGCAAGGCATTCCACCGCCACTATAGTGCAGGGGTTTACATAGAGCGATTGAGTATTGGAAATGTCAGGATGAGGGTGATAGACGAGTTAGCATGTACATAGGTAGAGTGTTGGAGAGAATGGGTGCGAGCTAGTGTGTTAGGAGGTGTCTATTGACCTTACATTTAAACTCCTGGTGGTTGAAGCAATCATGCGGAAGGGAATTCCACAAGCGGGAAGTGCGTGAAAAAAACTGTTGGAGTAGAAATTGCGGTTACATTTCATCGGTTTCACTATTAGTTGCCAATGTAGTATCTCGTGCAAATTCACACCATGAAAGTATTTATAGAAGAGGCACAGGGAAACCACGTCACGCCGGTGAGAGAGTGACTGCAGGCGGTCAGCTAAGTCGATATCGACCACATTACAGATTCTTCGCTGTATTTTGTCAAGAACCCCGAGAAGAATAGCAGGGGCACCCGACCAGATGTGGCAGCAGTATTCAATACACGGGCGGACGGTAGATTTATATATGTGCAGGATAGATTCAGACGGAAAGAATTTCCGGGCCCAGCACAGAGAGCCGACTTTCATAGCAGCAGATTTAGCAATGGATTCGATGTAGTCATTTCACTTAAGGTCCGCTGAGAGTGTGAGGCCAAGCAGGCGTAGTGTTTTACTCTCTGGGAGGCAAGCCTGTTCCATGCTAATGGGAGGGAGGTGCGGTTGTCTGTGGTGGTTAATTGACAGCAGCTTCGTTTTGGAAGAATTGAATTTTACGAGCTATTTCTTACTCCAATCCACCACGGATTGCAGGTCCTTTTCAAGCTCGGCGGCGAGGTTCGCCTGGTCACCAACACCAGATTTTTGATCGAGGCGAGAGTAAACTGTGGTGTCATCGGCGTACATGCATACTTGGGATGTTATGGCATCGGAGAGATCACTGATGTAGATTTGAAAGAGCGTAGGACCTAGGATAGAACCTTGGGGACACCCGCGTTTGTAGGGTAGTTCTGGGAGGAATGTCTGTTTAATATATATATATATATATATATATATATATATATATATATATATAGATAGATAGATAGATAGATAGATAGTATATGAAACTCTTCGATGTGCCATAGACGTAAGATAATGTGTATATATATTAACATATACTTTATAGATCAGTTATATTCTATCGAACACAGTTTTATTAACACCAGAAATATATTTATATACATACGTGTCGTCACGTATATATACATATATATATTTATGGATATCCATATTTACACACATAAATGTATTTAATATATACACACATACATACATACATACATACATGCGTGTGTGTGTGTGTGTGTGCGTGCGTGTGTGTGTGTGTGTGTGTGTTATACAGTTAGACAAATTATATTTAATGCAGTAGTATATTTCAATGGCAAGATTCGACAGTGAGACTCTCGAGAATTTTCCGTCTGAGTAAGTTACTTTCTCTTTAAATAAGTGTGTCATTCTTCAGATCAAAGTTATGGTTGAACTTATTTCTATGTATGCCTAATGCATCTGATAAATTGCAATACATGAGATTCTTTTTTTTTTGTTTGTTTTTAAAGATGCGTCTTTTTAATTTCTGCAATTTTCTTCATTGTAATATATGGAACAGTACTGAAAAATTATTATTATTATTATATATATATATATATATATATATATATATATACATATATATATATTCTAAACATATATTATTAAATATAACAGACAACAAATGTCGATTATGTTTAACCATGAGCCGTTCTAAACATCGTATTTTGGCTTTATTTTCAGGTGAATATAAAATTAAAATTGTTCAACATTTGGACTTTTTTTATTATGATCGTTCTAATCTTCCGTCTTCGGGGAGATTCCAGGGATGTTAACTTAATGACATCTACCCTCAAAGATTATATTATTTTGTGTTGACATAAAACATTGCTATGCGACGATAACAGTCACCGAATAGCAGACGCAGTTCTTAAATTTGTAATGTAATGTGTTGCGCCAAGATATTGGACAAATTTTGTCTTTATTTTCATCTGAAATTGAATCCGATATACGATGTTGAGAACGGCTCATGATTAAACATAATGGACATTTATTGTCTGATATAGTTAACAATATGTTTGGAAAATTATAAGCTGCCTCAATACATCAAATTTAAGTTATATATATATGAAGTCAGCATCTATAAAAGTCAGCAGAAGGCCTAAAATGCCAAATACCAGTAGGGGATACTAAAATCAAGCAGACATAAAAATCTCAATAGCTGAGAAGTTTTATAATATAGGACTGAAGTGCAATCCAGAGATCCGAAGGCGAATTGCTATGGCAAAAGCCGCATTCCAGACGCTGAGTAGAGTATTAAGTGACTGGAAAATTTTGCTAGAAACAAAGAAGAGTGTACTGGATTGCTATTTGATGTCAGTTTTTCAATATGGCGGTGGATGTTGTACAATATCATCAAAGATGGTGGAAAAACTTGAAGCAACTGAAATGTGGTTCTACAGATGCTGCGGATATCATGGATCGAGCATGTGAGCAAAGATGAGGTTTTGGAATGGATGGAAACGAAAATAAAATTAATAATGAGAATCTATATCATATATAGGAAGTTTGATTTTTTTTAAAAAGATTTTCCAGTATCCTCTCGTTTTTTTTTTTTTTTGTTTTTTTTTTTAAAGTTTTTTTACAGTTAAGGAATATAAAAATTGTGCATAACTTTGTATCCTTCGCTGCGATTTCGGTCATTTCTCTAACTGGTGTTTCTATTTTTCCTCATATTTTGACTCTTACGTAGCTAAGAATAAACACTCGTTTTACTTCTGCCTCAGTAGTAATCTTTTCACGCCAATAATGTCAAAATGGCAGCTGACGCCTGAAATGACATCAAGACCGTCGTAAACTGGGGTAAAATTTTTCATGCCAATTTTAACGTTTTCAAAACTAAACATCTCTTATTAATTATCTGAGGGACTCTCTCTGCTTTATATCAACATGACCGGTGCTAACTTTCAAGAATATAAATCGAGCACCTTCTCGGTCTAACTTATATTGAATCCATTGCTAAGAAACTCGATTCTCTCTCAAGATTCGATCCTACATCTCTATAACTTTGGCATTCATCTATGCTTGGAATATTGCTGCTAATATGGTTCGGTGCCCCTGCTATTTCCCTTGAGCTCCTTGATGAGATCCGAAAAAGAATCGGCAATAATACTGTTCTTAACCTGGCATCTCAGCTCAACACCGTAAGGTTGCTTCTGCACCTTATTTATAAATACTTTCATGGTAATTGTTTAGATGAACTCATTACTATGGCACGAAACTTCGGGGATTCGGTTCAGAATAACAACAAATACCATAAAAAAATGCCAGAACATGCAAAGTATGAAATGTCTTGCATTTTTGTATAGTAATGATAAGGACAACAGTCATAACAATGTATATATGTAGAGATTACGGCTATATGACGTTGAGTACACCGGTTCTCGCTCGATCATCGAAGTTAAGCAACGGTGAGCCTGGTCAGTATTTAGATGGGTGACCGCTTGGTAACACCAGGTGCTGTAAGCGTTTAGGGTGCTGTAAGCGTTTAGTGACGGATGTGCGCTGTGGTGCAGTGGATATTTACTCGGATAGAGAAATCGGTGAGCCGAGTTCGAATTCCAGTTGAATACCCTGCATTCACTTAAGCACTGGTATCCTAGGGTAAAGGTATTAATCCGTCCCTTCCCTCCAGTTATGGGTTAAATAACATGTGTAGGACTTGGGGACACTGTCCTTAAAAACGAATACTAATAAATCTTGATACTCGAAAAGAAAATGTATTACTAAACACAAAACTTATATTAAAACAACAATAAATTGTTGAAAGAAAAAGGTATTACCAGAATTAAATAAATAAAATTTAGTTGTTGGCAATAAATGATCCGCCGAGGTTGATATGCCATAAAAACAAAACAACCAAGTATATATGTAAATCTTTATTGGCCATTTTTTATTTTCCGGATTTTCATTTAATGGTATCACTTTGACTAAGTAGAGGCTGTTTCTTGATTTTTTTTTCTATTTCTACGCCCTCAACCTTTAGGGTAATTCATGGTTGGTTCACATTTAGAATAACAGTTCTTTTTTGTTTCGTCTCTCTTCAAGCCTTCATCGTGACTTTCGGGCCATTTAAACATTCTCAACTCAGGTCATTTTTAATTTGTAACTTCATTTTTTACAATAATGTTCACTCCGTACAAGGCCCAAGGTCCACTCGAACAAGAGTAAAAATTAAGCGGCAGGATTTATGGAAATATATTAAGAAGATCACAGTTAACACTAAATTTGAACAAGCTAAGATTCTAGTGGTCGGAGAACATCCTCTTGGGAGCAGGTTCTACAAAATATCGGTCCGTAGAAAGACGCTGTTCGCGCAGGACTTACAAATGAATTGGGATACAACTAGTGGGCTGAAATATGCAACCTTTTGTGTGAAGGTACATGAAACATCATAACTTAACAAGTCACGTAAGGAATCATGAAGAATAATTGAGAGGTTCCTTAACCCATTTTAACCCAGTGTCCTCATTTGAAAACAGCATAAAAAATTGTAAAAATTAATAGGTATAAATCATTATATAAAACCATTATTATATATAGGTAGTGAGGACATATTGATTCATCAACAAAATTACCTTCCAAATAGTGCCCGGTTGGAAAAAAAATTCTTGTGATTTGTAAATGTATTTAATGTTCTAATATCTGAGGACACTCTGTTAAAATGAGTTAATTCATCTAAATAGAAACTTATATCAAAATATTTCTGACTAGCAGTATAGCCCGGCGTTGCTCGGGTGTAATGAAAGCTTTAAAACTAATCCATGGTTCTGGAGTTCAGACACTTTGACGTTGGCACGAAAGACTAAAAGCAATAGTTGTTTCCAGTTAAAGCGAAACCGTAGACTGAAAGAAAAATGAATGGATGTAAGTCAAATTCTGATTTCCTGGTATCGATATCAAATAAGTTTTTTTCGTCGTAAACTTAATTTTGAAGGCTAAATAAGTCCTCTGAGTAAATGGTATCTTGGCTGAGACTAAGAACTATAATTATACCTACTTAGAGCCAAGGCCGAAGCAAAAACTAAAATAAAAGGGCTGAAATAATACAGACATACAGGCAGATAAACCGACACACACTCAAACATCTTGCCTTTTATATATATATATATATAAGAACATGCAAACATATATTATCGATTTTCTGCACTATTGTAAGAACTGCAACCTTCAAGCTTCTGAATATGTTTTCTTATGTCTTTATCTATGAGTGTGTCAAATTTGATTAAAATCGGACCACTCCTTCTATAACCCAATTTTTTCGATTATCGATTTTAGATATTTATCGTGGGTACGTCGACATAAAATATAGCTAAGAAAACTCGCACACGCTTATAGTACAACTGTGTAAATTTTCAAGAAAATCGGTTCAGCCGTTTCGGAGTCTATAGGTAACTGACACACACACAGACACACACACACAGAGAAAATTCCATTTATAAATACGTTTAGATTTCAAGTCAACAACACGAGGTTTGACTGCATGTAAAAGAAGATACGACTGACGTAACGGTTAATGACAGTGAAAATGGAATCGTGTGCAAAAGATATAACCCAAGATACATCACATTCATTCTGTGAATGCTATAGACGGATTATGTGAGTCATGAGAAAGATTTAAGGACAATGGAAGCAAAGGTGAGGCTTATACTTACAATAGGAAAGAGATTGTTAAAATATCTAGGACACATCATGAAGACAAATCATTTCACCCCAAGCAAGGTAAGAGTGTCACTGGTACGCAGGAGTTAGAGAAAGTGAAAAACAGGGTCGAGGGAATGTCAAAAAAATGATGGGAGGTGAATGGATTTAATGAGATAAAAGACAGCAATCTACGTTGCTTTAAATTTTTGCAGATTGTAGCTGTCAGGAATCAAGTAAACGGAACAGAGTTCCACACGTGTTGCACTTCTACTTTCTTTCTTTCTTTCTTTCTTCATCACCTGTATTGTTTTTAATATTATGATGCCATATATTTTTTATTCTTTCTTTCTTTCTTTCTTTCTTCATCACCTTTATTGTCTTTAATATTATGATGTCATATATTCTTCTTTCTTTCTTTCTTTCTTTCTTTCTTTCTTCATCGTCTCTATTGTTTTTAATATTATGATGCCATATATTCTTCATTCTTTCTTTCTTTCTTTCTTTCTTTCTTCATCATCTCTATTGTTTTTAATATTATGATGCCATATATTCTTCATTATTTCTTTCTTTCTTTCTTTCTTTCTTTCTTTCTTTCTGCATCACCTGTATTGTCTTTAATATTATGATGCCATATATTCTTCTTTCTTTCTTTCTTTCTTTCTTCATCACCTGTATTGTTTTTAATATTATGATGCCATATATTTTTTATTCTTTCTTTCTTTCTTTCTTTCTTTCTTCATCACCTTTATTGTCTTTAATATTATGATGCCATATATTCTTCTTTCTTTCTTTCTTTCTTTCTTCATCGTCTCTATTGTTTTTAATATTATGATGCCATATATTCTTCATTCTTTCTTTCTTTCTTTCTTTCTTTCTTTCTTCATCGTCTCTATTGTTGTTAATATTATGATGCCATATATTCTTCATTCTTTCTTTCTTTCTTTCTTTCTTGACAAAGTAGAAGTGGCGGTTATATTTGACTATTTTGACGGTAAAAGGGTGGGACCTAGTTGCCAATCTAGTAGCACGAATATAAGACAAAAGGGCATTTTGAAGGTAACAGGTGGAAAGGGAAGTATAGAATAATTTGCCTAACTTTTGTAATTAAATGTTATAACCGAGCCTAGGAATGATACTAAGGGGGGACAAACTTTGCTTAGAAATACAATTGGTAGAAAGTTGTAGAAAGAGATGATCGCCCAAATTCTGAAGGAACAAGACATATAAAGGTTTGAGTTAGAGTTTTGTTTGACGGCATATCAACCTGACCTCTGTGGTTTATTTGATGCCAAAAAAATGGCGTTTTAATGTATTTTTATTGTTCCGTTATAGTGAGAAGGTTGATTTAGTCAGTTTTTAATCAGTTTTTTTTGTTTTTATTATTTTTTATTTTAGAATACTGAAAGTGTCTTCTAGTTTTATATTCAAAAATGTTTTACTGAGAATAACATTTGCCTTCAAAAATGTGTTATGGTTATAATTTTTTCTTCGAAAATATATTGTTGGTAATATTCTTCCTTCACAACTGTATAATTTTCTATAAAAGTCTATTTCTATGTAAATATTTCTAGAAAAGTGTATTTTTATACTTTTATAGTGTTTTTACTCCAGTTTGGGGGTTAGCTATTTGCCTATAACTGGTACCCTAACAGGTGCTACCACTCCGGGTCAGGGTGGACATGGGAACAACATCAATTAAAAGATGGTTCCATGCCCCTCGCAATAAACCCAATCAGAGGCCTTGCTGCTGGATGCAGTTTTCCGTCATGTCCAGAACTACATATAAATGAAAATAAAACAATTGAAATTTTGACCGAAACTTTCATTCACTTTCCGTACGATCACCAAAGTAAAGCAACGTCAAGCCTGGTCTGTAACCAGATGAGTGATCAATATCAGGTGTTGTAAGCCTGGATGTGTGGGTAAGTAATTGATATCGGCCCGGAATTGTTATTCAGAGAACAAAGTTCCTATTCTTGTCGAGTTCGTCATTTAACTTACGTGCAAATATCTTAGTAAAAGTATAAATCCACCTTTTCTCCCCCAGATATGGGTTAATTAGTAGGATTTGTATCAAGAAAATCATTACTAGTTCTAACAAATTCTCACAATCTAAACATATTTTCTGGCTTTAAATAGCCGGAAGAAGGATATAGAACTCAATCTGTCCTGTTATTTAACCCATATGTGAAGCGAAGAGACGGGTTAATACCTTTCCCAAAGTTATTTGAGCATAAGTGAATGCAGATATGGGTTAATTAGTAGGATTTGTATCAAGAAAATCATTACTAGCTCTCACAAATTCTCACAATCTAAACATATTTTCTGGCTTTACATAGCCGGAAGAAGGATATAGAACTCAATCTGTCCTGTTATTTAACCCATATGTGAAGCGAAGAGACGGGTTAATACCTTTCCCAAAGTTATTTGAGCATAAGTGAATGCAAGGAATTCAACTGGAATTCGAACTCGGCTTAAAGATTTCTCGTTCCGAGCCGATATCCACTGCACTACACATAGATAAGTTTATAGAAAAACAAGCTGATGCTCCGATAAGGACTGATGCAGCTTTAGACTTTATGTCGCACAACTTTCTTCAATCTTTGTCGGGATTCTTTTTCACTTTCATTCAATTCTACTTTGTCGTCTGCTGAAACAGTGAAATCTACTATAGCAATATCAATCAGTTTTGATTAGTAAAGTGAAATGTTTTATCTTCCTTGTATGTAAATCTTTAGGCGTGAAAGAAGAAATCTCTCACGCAGGGCAGTCGTAATAGAAAAAAGTTACGACATTCAAGTCACAAAAACAGTGAAATGATTTATAACTTTAGTTTAAATCATGAACCAATTAGTTAACAAGTTGTTGATATTACTCATTCTTGCAAATCATAAATCAAAACAGACTAATATGAACTAAAAGAGAAATGTGCGACGAAGAAAAGGAGTTCGTTTTTTGTTTCTTCTTTTTCCTTTAATGGTAAAGGTGTGACAAGGCTCCTATTGTGTACAGCGTTATTCTTTCTAGAAGAGTGAATATTTCTCTCACCTTTCGAATATATGTCTAATGACATTCGTTTGGCAATTTGTTTTTCTCTTTCAAATGAATCTTACAATTCTTTCTTGAAAATAATATTCTACTCACTGTTTAATCAAACCTTTTTGAATGATCGCTGACAGGCACGAGTCATTGCTTTGTATCGACTGGTGGACGTCTGAAGAAGGCTTGAAGGTTTATCTAAAAAAAAAGTATCCGATATATTATGGTTTGGTTTATTAAATGCTATTCCTGGCTGTTAGTTTTTTGTTTGCCAAATAGAACGTGTTTACGGTCAAATCTCGCTAAAAAATGCTATTCTCGTTTGATCACCGAAGTTGAGCAATGTCAAGCCTAGTCAGTTTTTAAGTCAAACCGCTTTGAAACACTGTGTACTGTAAGCAACCTACTACAGTCAACCGAAAAAGGGTTGATAAGACGTAAATAACAATCAAAAGTCTTTAGAACCTCCATGATCTTGGCCTTCCATAATTTTCTGTCTTTTATTACTCTAAGTATCTTTTAAATCTTTAGCATTTTCTTTGTACTTGTTCTGCTATCCATTCACTAAAGCTCGATCAAGTATCTCCACATCTTCTTTTGGTGACCCAAGAATCCTATACCCGTTTGATATTACTAGATTTCTTTTTTCTGTCATCTATTTAACTAAATAAGTCAAATATGTTACCAACTTTTTCTACCTGTTTCTTTTACGTTCAATATGACATGTTCGTGTTAAATTCACTACGCACTCTTTCTTCATTATGCACCCTAGAAATTTAATCTGGCTATTTCGAATTTTAATTATATGTTTTCTTGTTTTATTTACCTACAAATTTTGATCCTCACTTGGTTTCCTACACTTTTGGCCTTGTGCGACATCTAAGCGCCATTTACTTAAAAAATTCCCCATTTACTCACAAATGAACAGATTTATCAAATATCTTGTTCATGTTATTCTCAGTAACTGAAGGTTGTTGGTTGGTTGTTTTGTTTATATGGCATATCAACCTCGGCGGGTAATTTATTGCCAACTAAACTTTATTTATTTATTGCTGGTAATACCTTTTTCTTTCAACAATTTATTGTTGTTTTTATATAAGTGTTGTGTCTAGTAATACTTTTTTCTTTTCGAGTATCAAGATTCATTGGGATTTGTTTTTAAGGGCATGGTCCCCAAGTCCTACCCTTGTTATTTAACCCATAACTGGAAGGAAGGGACGGATTAATACCTTTCCCAAGGGTACCAGTGCTTAAGTGAATGTAGAGTATTCAACTGGAATTCGAATTCGGCTCACCGATTTCTCTTTCCGAGCCGATATCCACTGCACCACAAGGCACATCCGTCACTAAACGCTTACAGCACCTGGTATTCCCAAGCTGTCACCCATGTAAGTACTGACCAGGTTCAACGTTGCTTAACTTCGGTGATTCAAGGTGATATGGCCGTAAGCCAGCAATCGAAGGATCTAGATCTCTATCACTTCAAGTTTTTTCAAGAAAATCTCATGGATAAAGAATTATCCATGAGATTTTCTTTACTCCTTCCAAACGGTTTTTTTTTTGTTGTCAACGGGAGAGCTGTTATTATGGGCGTTCTCTATTAAATCGAACGACTGCAGGCATGCAACCCATTTTCCCAGGACAGTATTACAGAGAAGAAGTCTTCTAACAGTTCGCTGATAAAGACCCTAACATTCCAGTAATAGCTAAGATAATAGTTATTTGAACGTTTCATATTCTGGCGATATCAGTTCAGAAATCGGAAAATGATTATATCGATGAATGTTGAGAAAACTGTGGCCAGAAAATATGAGCAACGCGGAGGTTTAAAAAAAAACAAATGCAAACAATCGGTATTTACATTATTCAGACTACTATCCTCTTTGTTGCCATTGTACGACGTTTCGGTCGTTGTACGCTCCGGCTTTCTTCAGGTGCTAAAGATTTCGAACCGAACCCTTCCTCACACCTGAAGAAGGCCGGATTGTACAACGACCGAAACGTCGTAGAAATGGCACCAAACATGAGGACAATAGTCCGAATAATGTAAATACTGTAAATACTGCCTCATCTCAGAAATATAAACAAATACTGAATCGGTTAACGATATTTTAAAATATTTGGATAATTGCTGAGGAAAGAGGACCTTTAGAATTTAACACACGAAAAGAGCTAGTGGAAATAGTGAGTAACCTACTTAACGGATTGTGTCTGTTAGAAAAGAGGAAAAGATTAGGCGACAAATGGAGGTTGTGGAGAGCTCTGATTAAGCTTTAGATGATGGATAGCAAAACAAGTACAAAGAGGATGGTAAAGTGTCAATCATTACTTAGAATAACAGTAGTCGGGAGGTTGTTGAATGCTATGGTAACCTACATCTGGAAAAGTCATAGATGAAAGAGATTCTTGAGCCACTATATCATTCCACCACTAAGAATTGCTACCTTGCAGGGGGAAAACCTCGCGCAGTGGCTTTCCAAATATTGCCCAATTGGAAGAAAAATTGGTGAGATTTGTAAATGAATTTAATGTTCGAAAATCTAAGGACACTGGGTTAAAATTGGTTAAATTGGTTTTTACGTCATTCTATTCAAAATAACTGTTCCAGTTAACCTTAAACATACCGTTATTCTCAGCGTTATAACTGAATATGTTCCTCTGCTATTGGCATTCCTATATGTTATTCTTATATTGAATGAAGTTTCTAAGGCTGATTATAAATTCAGATTCAGATATCCCGTCATTCATAAAGAGTCGTAGAGGTACCATATAGACTGCAACAGAAAAACAAAACAAAAACCCAGGCTATCATGCTATTTTAACCATTTTACCCATATATATATATATATATATATATATATATATATATATATATATATATAATAATAATAATAATAAAATCGACTCTGTACGTATCCAAGTCTTAAAATCTTACACAAGTAATTTTTAAGGACCACGAATAACCGGCAGAATCTAAGTCCGTTATTGTCCGCCGCTATAAAGCTTTGGACAATGAGAGGAAAAAAAAAGAAAACTGCGGAGCACCGACAATACATACAGTACTTCACAGCAAAGAAAAAAACCCTCAAACGGAACGAACCACAAAGAAAGAAAAGTGCTCGATACAAAACTAACCAACTTTTGCACAGTACTATATATATATATATATATATATATATATATATATATATATATAGTACTGTGCAAAAGTATTAGGACCAGAACTATTTCATCTTTTATGAAGCATTTTGACAGAAAATAAACAATTTAATTAAAGTAATTTTATTTGATTTACTTAACAAATGATTTAACAAGAAAAAATACTTGTTACAAAATAAATTTAATATTTAGTATAATATCCTTTTGCTTTGATCACAGCCTTCATTCTGTCAGGTATTGACATCACAAGCTTCTTCAATGTATCTAATGGCATCTCCTGCAAAGCAGCTTGTATTTGTTCCCAAAGCCTGTCTTGCCAGGTAACACTAGATTTATCATTTTTTATCCAAAATAGCCCATAGATCTTCAATAGAGTAGTTTCAAAATAACTTGTTTAATAGAAAATAGGAAAAATTAAATATAACTTCTATTTAATACTTTTCTTTTACACCTAGTTTTAAATAATCAAAATTTATTAGCAATTTACTTGGCTTTCCACCCTGTATTTGAATTTCAATGGGACTTTTAGGAAAATCACCCCTGTCCTAATACTTTTGAACACTATCGGTAGTGTGCAAAAGTGTTAGGACAGGGGTGATTTTAAACTTTATTTTGATTCCTTGTAAAAGATAAAATAGTTCTCGTCCAAATACTTTTGCACACTACTGTATATATAAATTAAAATTAATATCGTTATCATTAATAGTTTCTTATTAAATATATGTATGACAACCGTCGGTCTCGTGACAGTGACCCGCTCCAATGGCGACGTAGCATCTGTTATAACTGTCAAGGACCACACATTAGCCTCGATTGCATCCAATGCATGTGAAGACGCTACTTCCCGATTAGGCTGGGTCGTTTTCATTCTAGCAAGATTCACCGCGGTAGTAAGCTCCCTTTTTTTCCCTCCTTGCTCTAGCTCTCTCTGGAAATCGGGTCTCACGCTGGAAACGTCTACTCACATAGCTATTGAGCTATGATCATTGCCCTCATGTCTCTTTTGTAGATGCCCGTCAATTTAAGATGAGGTCGTTTTCATACCTTCTTGCCTGTGGCCAGTTTTGCATACAGAAGAACCTTCAGAATCCTCCAATCAGTTAATTAAATAGTAAATTGCTTAAAACTCCTTATTACCCATAATTCTTAACATATCATCATCATCATCATCATCATCATTCATCAATCACACCCAGATGGTGCATAGGGCAGCAACTCTTTGTTGTTATTTCTATAGCAAACTGTTTTGTAAGGGGCAGGGTTTTTAGCGCCGCACCCAACCCCTAAACCTGGAGGAGCGGTGGACCATTCTTGGTCCTTACGTTTACAGCACCTGGTATTTAAGTACTGACCAGACTCGATGTTGCTTAACTTCGGTGATCAAACGGGAACCGGTGTATTCAACACGATATAGACGTAGACTAATTCTTAACATATGACAGCATTAAATCGATAAATGCATTTGCCAAATCTTGCACAGCTAATTCAGTGCCTTTTTTATTTTCTAACTTGTCAGTCTATGATTTCCAGTTCTATTGTTGCCTTCATATCCACCCGCATGACGAAGGGTTAGAATGCGATCTGGGTTGAATATCACCAAGACTGATTTGTCAGGAAGGTGACTTCTTCTTGATGGCGATCTCATTTTGAGGAATCTTTGGAAAGAACGAGAAAATCACACAACGGGTTTACCCAAGCCTTGAGTGATATTGGGCATGCAGAGTTATTTGTGGAGCTGTCGATCGCTGTACGATGGAAGCCGCAAGTCGCCGTGATCGAGAATTTCAGTGTACTGGCCCTGTTCAGACTGATGACCACGCCAGATAAGTGGTTCTATCTCAGGTAACTAAGGTCGGTCTGCTAAGCATAGTCGTAGAATAAACAGCAAGTAGTCTCTGTCGGTGTTAAACAAATATAAATGTTCCTTCAACAGAGATGGCTACGCACCCTAGGAGACACCAATACTCGCATAAGAGCGGCTAGCCATTCCTTACATCATTACTCATGCTTACCGTTATCTGGACAAAATCATAAAAAATGAAAGAGAAACTGAAAGCAGCTGAAATATGGTTCTACAGAAGGATGCTGTGGATATCATGGACCGAGCAAGTGAGCAAGGTAGGTCTTGGAAATGATGGCAACAAAAAGGAAATTAATATTGAGCATCAGGAAGAGACAACTAAAGTTCCAGGGACAGGCAATGAGGAAGGAGGGCTTGGAGAACCTGATACTAACAGGCCAGATAGAGGGGAAAAGAGACAGAGAAAAGCAGCGGAAAACGTATTTGAAGGACCTGATCAGGCAGAAGACAGAACGGGGGTTGCGTGGTGTTACAGAAGAAAGTGTGCTCAGAGCCACCAGGAATAAGAAGACGTGGAAGGCCATGATCGCCTAGGTTCTGAAAGGACAAAGTACATAGAAGAAGATATGGCGGATGCTGAAGGTTTTTATTTTATATTGGCGAGTGAAATCATTATTTGAAAGTAATTTCCAAGGCAAGCAACACTCACCACCCAAAATACAATCTTAATACAATGATTTTCTACCCTATAGATCTATACCGTAAAGAGCGTATCTAGTAAATACAGGGTGTCTATAAAGTCCGTTTGCACTTTTAAAGATTTATAACTTTATTTGTATTTGTGATAGAAAAAATCTATAAGAAATGAGCGTGAACAATTAAACTTGAAATCTAATACAGTGTTTCAACAAGATAGAGCTCCTTCTCACTTTGCTCTGCGTCTAGGGAAGTTGCTAAATCAGGAATTTCCTAACAGATGGATCGGAAGGGGTGGACAATTTTATTGGCCTCTACGTTCACCATATTTGACTCCATTAGATTTTTTATGTTAGAACAATTGTGTATGCAACGAAACCTTGTTCATTAGAAAATTTGAAAGCTAAAATAACTAATCTGATTTCAGGCATTTCTGTAAATCAGTTGGCAAATGTTTTCCGTGAACTGCAAAATAGTATTACCCTTTGTATTGTTAATGATGGGGGACATGTGGAAACTGAAATAAAATTTCAATAAAACCTTAAAAAACATAGATTTACTTCTTTCTAATCCTTTTTATAAATTATTTATATCGCAAATACAAATAAAGTTTTATTTTTTAAAATTGCACTCGAACTTTATAGACACTCTGTATGAAAGACTTTAAATTGCCTGGTGTATGAACAGTTATAATAAATTTCGTATAAAAGATGAAAAATTAGACATAGAACAGACTACACTAGATGTAGATTTGCACAACACCGCAAATTAACAGAGAACCAACGGTGTCGTGTTTTACATAGCTACCTCAGATACAGACCTTAATATGGTTGATACTTCTGGCGTTAAACTCGTTCAGAAACTGTCAGTCAGTCAGTTAAGTGCTGTACATGATACACACTTAGGCGATGATGTCTCAAAAGAAACATGACTGACTGGGCAGATAATTATCCCGCAGGAGGTTGCCATTACATTCTGCGGTCGACTGGTTGCCAGTTATTTAACCCATGACTGGAAGGTAGAGACGGATTAATACCTTTGCCAAGGGTATTTGGGCGTAAGTGAATGCAAGTAATTCAACTGGAATTCGAACTCGGCTGCCCGATTTCTCGTGTTCCGGAGCCGATATCCACTGCACCACAACGCAACTGTATGCATCCGATTAACAACGCTTCCCTTACGCAAAATACTACAATTCTATTATTATTTTAACCCAAGCGTACTTGAGTAAGGGTAGCGTTTCCCAGCACTGTACCTGTGGCAGAAAAGAAATAGTGCCTATACTAATAATTCAGACCTGACTGCCTTCGATATAGAAAATATAAATTAAGGGCAGATAATCAAAATCGAAACTCTCCTTACAGAAACCGGAAGTCGATGGCACCGCCGGTGTCCACCGAAAAGAAGAGTAAGAAGCAAAAGCTGATCGAGTTCACTGTCCCAGGCCACACATTTTTAGGACCAGGTACGAAAAAACACGATTTACTCTTTTCTCTTGAATTTATTTTTAATTTAATATATGTTGTTACAGAAGGAGAACTCTAAATTTCAAACCTGAAAGCCTTGTGTCGGTAGGAAGAGCGACCAATGGCATATTTTCTGGCGCAAATGCGCTTCAGGAGCTTGGCGGGGAGATAATCGCCGCCAATTTATATGAAATTCAACTGAAAAGATCATGAGGAAACAGAATGGAATTAGATTTCTTTTGCTCGCATGACTCCCGGTGACTGAAGCAGTCAAGGGTTAAAAAGGTATTCAGTCAGTTAGTTGCCATACTTATGCGATCATGTCGCAATATAACTGAGTAAAAGATCTTTTCGCAGTAATATGACCTTCTACTATCTAAGAACAATCTTGTTAAATGGAAGAAAGAGAGCAATCCTATTTGTCTCCTGTGTAAAGAAAATCCACAAGCATTAGAACATGTTCTTAGTTCCTGTAAAACAGTCCTTGGCAATGGAAGATATACATGGAGTCACACTGTTTTGGATGAGCTGGTCAAAATTATAAAATCTGGGTCATCTAATTCAACCCAGAAATTTGTTGCGGAGGGAAAAAGATATGTCGGTTCTAAGCAAACAAGCAAATGTCAAGCTATATCTGGAAAGAATCTCCTTAGTTCTGGGGCATTTGGGAGGTATCGGCAGACCTTCCCGTTTGGCGTAATGATTACCCCAAAATAATATTAAGTAAAGGTCTGCGACCAGATATGATTCTTCTATCAAGTGTGAACTATAAAATCGTCCTGGTACTGTTAAATACCATATGAATGCCGGATGGAACAAAGCCACGATTAAAAAAACTAATAAATATGAAAATCTAAAATCAGATCTAATAAAAGAGGGGAATGATGTATTTGTTAGAGAAGTAGAAACTGGAGCAAATTGGAACCCAAGGGTGTAATAGAACCAAAACTATAAAGCACCAAATAAAGGTAACTGAAAATAGTTCTATGTGGATATGGAAAAAAAAGAAATATTCCGTGGAGTGTTTCAGCAAACATGACGGCAAGACATGACTGATCACGAATGCGTAATAAGGTTTACGTTGAATTCTCAGAATGCGAGATATGTCGTTTTTCGAAATTTTCGTAAATTTAATTTCGCCGTTAGACATTTGAACGAGCATAACTGCAACACACATGTATATCGTTATAATGGGACCTCACATCAGTGACGGGGGGGCCGGTGTGCAAGTGAAACGGTTGAGTGGAAGGCCCCGAAACGGTGCACATTCTCTCCTGATGACCCCAATTTAAATATAAATTCGAAAGGAACTCATTAAAAGAAGTTCAATGAAGTCATATGTCGTAGAGAAGCTCGGTAGAAATGTCATGAGGAGCATTACATATTCAGCTCGCTTCAGGTGAGTTTCAATTATTTTTCAGTAATTTAATTCTATTACTTTCTGCGATAGACTGGTTGCCAATAAAGGCTACAGAAAGTAATTTGCTCTGCAATTTACCTCATAGCTGACGGGAGAAAAGACAATCCGTGAAAATACCCATTCTCATGGGTATATGCACGTAAGTGAATGTCACGAATTCAACTGGAATTCGAACTTGGATCTCTAAATTCTCAGTCCGAGCCGATATCCACTGTTCTTTTAATAATTTCTTTTTCGATTTTGAGCCTGGTAAACAGTAGAAAGATGTAGATGGTTTCCTGAGTTTTGAATGTATCGCAAGAAATATTTCTAAGCTTATAGAAATTACTATTTGTCAGGTATATTTCTTCGTATCGAAAAATATGCAGAGTTACTGACAGAAAAAAATACATTACTCTTATGTTTCAAAGTTGTATATCAATGTTAGTTTTGATTTTGTTTTTTTTCGTCAACATTAACTAAAACAAAATATCACAAGAAATTGAATGCAGAAGATGCAAGAATCCACTGTCTTCGATTAAAATAGACATCAAAGAGATCTGGCGAAAAAACCCTAAAACAATGACGTTCTTCCATGAAAAAAGTATTCAAAAATAATTATTTTTTCATATATATGTATATTTTTGCACGCAATAAATGTTATCATGATTTCTAAGTGAATAAATAAATAAATAGGTCAGATTTTGTCGAGCTCACCTAACAAATACTTACTATTGTAGTTAATACTTCACTATGTGGCTTTGGTTGTTCAACGTTTAATATACTAGACTGGATCAGTAAGTTTGTAACCTGGCATTCTGTTAACTGAATTTTGACGTCAAACTCAGCCAGTTAAGTGCCATACGTGATACACGTTTGACTTACTGCACAAAAGATTTTCCCGCAGTAGTTTGCTATTACCTTCTGCAGTATACTGGTTGCCAACCAAGGCTACAGTCCTGCAATTTTTCCCTCCATATCTGTAGGGAGAAACGACGGGTTAATACCTTTTCCAGGGGTATTGGAGCGCAAATGTTTGCATCGAATTCACCTGGAATTTGAACTCGGCTTTCCGATTTCTTGTTCCGAGCCGGGATCCAGTGCACCACGGCGTATATCCGAAATCCAATTATCACCACATAACATTCGATTGGATGATCAATATTCACCAGAGAATTAAGTGCTCTATCAAGAAATGTCAATACACTGAAACTGAAATATTTGTTTAAAATACATTCTTAGGCTACATACTTATTGATTTGCCAACCTATATTAACTAATACAAGTGGAACCCGTGGAATTTCCAAGGAAAGATAATTATGATTTCCTGGAAAAATTTTACTTTGTCATACTCTTCAAACATAAAGATATTGGATAATGATATAACAATAACACAGTCTGTAATTTTATTAAAATATCTATAAAAGTAATGTCCATAGAAGCTACTTTACTGTAATCTTATATTATATTAGGCGGCGTATGCACAGACCATAACCAAATTACTATACGCTATTTCGTGAGAGATTTTGAAAGAGAAAATATTTTATTTTTAGTACTGAAAAATTATGGCTCCTGTGTCCATTGTAAAGAGAAAAGACCAACTGAGTAATGGCCAACAGTGTAGAGGCCAGAAATTTCGTTATTAGATCGCGGGATACGACAACAAACCTACCTATTTTTACTATATTGCATATATTGCATTACATACATACACACACAATTACTGCTAAAACCACCAGCTTAAGCTGCTACTGCTACGGTTATGCTATAGGCTCTCTCCTCCTACTCTCTCACTCTTTACTACCCTTCCGTTTGGCAAAGGTGAGAGATAGGCTGAGGAGAGTAAGAAGATAGACGGGAAGGAAAAGCTTGTGTAGAGAGTAAGTGTGTAACGGACGGAGGAACTAAGTAACTAACTAAGGAAGAAACAAGCAGAATTATTATATAGATTGATAATAATCGTGTATTCTTTCTTTTTTTCGCGTTCCTACACGTCCTCCTCATTCTCTTCATCATCTACTGCTAAGAAGGTTGGGTCACTTTGTCGATCCAGGATATTTTTGCCGCCTGAATCCATCCTGCATATATACAAGTCAACCATCCATCCGTGCATGGAGTACTGCTGCCATTTATGGTCAGGCGCCCCTGCTGTTCTCCTCAGTGTTCATGACAGGCTCCAAAGGAGAGCCTGTAATGTGATAGGTACTGATCTGGCGGCTCGACTGCAGCCACTTCCCCACCGTTGAAATGTGGCCTCCCTTTGTCTGTTCTATAAATACTTTCATGTCTTCTGCTTGGACGATTCCTCAACAGGTGTTTACTCGTGCAACCAGACTGGCAACTGGGTCCCACCCATTCACAGTCAGGTTAGCCAAATGCAGGCGACAATTCTACTCCTGTAGCTTCTTCTCTCGCACTTCCCGCCTGTGGAACTCGCTCCCGTATTCTTGCTTTCATGACGACTACAACCTCCAGAAATTTAAATGCAAAGTCAATACTCATCTACTAACCACTGGACTCTAGCTCTCTCCCCACCCCCGTATAAGCTTCCCTTTCTCTCCACCTATGTACCTCTCATCGCACCTGCATTCTCAGCTTTCTATTGCTCCTTTCTAACTAGTTTGTACTCCTCACTATTTTCTAATTAATCTTTTTACAGTTATGTAGCCCCCCGCTCATCAGTGGCATTTCTGATTTGCTCGGGGTGAAATGATTAAAAAAAAAAATTCTTCTCTTCTTTCTTCCTTTTCTCCTTATTTCTTTTTCCTTCTCATCTTTGTCTTTTTCCTTCTCTATCTCCTTCTTCTCTTTTTTTTTCTCTTCTACAGTTATTAAATTATTTCGTGGAGAATAGATCCAAAGTTTCACATGATAAGCATCGCTGTTTTATACAAGAGAAAGTTGCCAGCCAAACCAGTTCGTCACCTAGACTTGTGGCTACTCCACCCTAAGAATCCTCTCTGCCTTGTTCTTCAATCCCGAACTGAAGAAAGAAAAGGTTTTCTAATCGGGAATCTCACAGGTTTTAGCATACTGGTCTTCTTCCTAAGTTGAAATCTTAAGGTATTTTTGAACGACTTTTATTTTAACTGATTCAGTCTTTCTTATTCAATCGGGAAATGAATGTCGTCTTAAATAACTACTCACCTGTATAATTTGTTGTTTAAATGCTGGTGTTCATCAGGGTTTTATACTTGAACTTACGTTTTTTCTAATTTTCGTAAATGACATTCCGGATGTCAACACTTTTCAGAATGTGGGTTGTAGTGCAGTAGATATCTACCCGGAACAACAAATTGGAGAACCGAGTTCGAATTCTAATTGAATTCTTTGCATTCACTTGCGCACAAATGCCTTTTGGAAAGGTATTAATCCGTCTATAGTTTAAATAATATGACAGATTGTGTTCTACAGACTTGGTCGGCAACCAGCTTACCTCAAAAAGCAATGGCAACCAACTGCGGGATGATCTTCTGCACAGTCAGTCATGTCTCTTTCGGGACATGATCGCCCACAGCGTGTATTACGTATGGCACTTAACTAACTGACTGGCTGAATGTAATATTTGGAATCATGTTTAAGGCTTCTATTGGGCATAAAGTGGGGCATCGGTTTCCATTGTTATGAAGTAATAAACTGACCCCTCACTAATTATACTTAATATAATAATGCAATATAAGTAAGTGAATGAAAGGAATTCAGCTGGAATTCGAACTCGGCTCCCCGATTTCTCGTTCCGAGCCAATATCCACTTCATCACACCGCACATCCTGTGCATAAAAGTAATAATCTCGAATGATGATTTTCAAAGCATATCCATTTGAAAGGAATCGGTAAAATAGCAGGTCAGCTTGGGTTCTATAGCCTTGGTTAGCAACCAATCTACCCCAGAAAGTAATAGCAACCTACTGCACAGTCAGTTATTTCTCTTTTGGTACATAATCACCAGAACGTTAAACTCACTTAACTGGCTGATAGATTTACTTGTGAATCCATATACACTATAATAGTTCGATCTTGCCTAAACAGAATAGTCTCAAATGCTGATTTTCAAGGTATATCAATTTGGAAAAAAACTGTTAAATCGCAGGTCAGATTGTCTTATACAGACTTGTTTAGCAACCTGTCTAACCCAGAAAGTAATGGCAACCTACTGCCCAGCAAGTCATGTCTCTTTTGAGACATGATCACCCGAGCGTGAATCTCATATGTCACTTAAATGGCTGATAGGTTTATTTGTGAACCACATACACTTTGCCAGATTCTATTATGTAAGTCAGTTTTTTTTTTCAACTGGTATCAAACAATGGATGATAAGAAACTTTTCAGGATATATCCTTACGAGCAATTTTCTATTTTCAACAAACAACCTGTGAAAGTACGTGCTTTAACCTGCCCGAGTCAGCCGCCAACCAGAGGAGGTTACACGGTTTCGTTGGCTAAGGCGTTACTGCTATCCGTGGCGCCAGCAGCAACTTTTGCCACCGCGCAGTCTATTGTTTTTGTGAGGAAGTGTCAATCTCTATAATTTTTTTAAAGTTCAAGTCAAATTTTTCACGTTTTGTTAAAAGCGGTTGCTCTTAGTTTGCTCTTTAACCAATACACAACGCGCTCGTCGCGGCCTTTATCAATAACGTGGAATGAAATGTAAACAGGTGTGTTCCCCGTCGGAATTACCATTGTGTTGTGAGAATGGTTTTAATTAAATTTATTTAATTTGGATCTTGATAAGATCCAACTTGAAGTAATACACCGTTTGAATATCAGCTTATAATTTCTCTTATTAAAAATTGTTAATAACATAAGAAAATTCAGATCTCATTACGCAAACAAATCAAATTTTTCTTTTATTCATATATAAATCCAAAAATATAGTCCCAAGAAGCATAAATTGATAAACACATTGTCCGACACACCTGTAGAAATAATTTTATTTCAAATAGTAATAAAAGTTATTTAACGTTGCAAAATATTCTACAATCTAAATATTTACATTATTTGGACTATTGTCCTTATCTTTGTTGCCATTTGTACGGCGTTTCGGTAGTCCTACGCTCCGGCCTTATTCAGGTGCTAGGAATTTTGAATCGAACCTTTTATTACAATCACTGGGTTATATCATCTTTATTTCTTGCGTAAAGCCTCGATTGGAAGTCATTAGTTATCTCCCTCTAACTCCGCAAGTTACTTGTTCACCACTGGTGATAGCTTGGTATTGAACTCACAACTCTTTGGGTCAAGTCACAGGAACTAACCAAGGTCTATATCCACTGGGCCATGTGCCCTTAAAATCTTCTAAGCCGACTGATGCAATGAATATGCATACACCTTGGTTCTCCCTTACAGTAATGTGATAGGCTGGTGTCAGCCATGAATACAGAAGGCGAGGATACATAGAACTCTATTGGTCTACAACTAGAGGTCTATCACTAGAGGTCTACGTCCAGAGGTCTACAGGTCTTCGACTAGAGGTCTACGATTACTGGTTTACGTCTATTGACTACGCCTACGTCTCAGGATACTACATAAGACGAGTACCATCCATTACTCCATTACTTATACTTGCTAGATTGTCCTACCCGGTTACATTTGCCAAAACCGCTTTGCTACCTCGAATGATATACAAACAAGAAAAACGGAGTGTCAGAGAAAATCATTAGGATAAAAAAAATTGCAATATGAGCTCTGGTAAAAAATACTAGAAGAAACCATTAAGATACAAAATACTAGAGAAAATCATTAACATAAAAAATTTGCAATAAAAACAGTGTTACTGGACATTAGGAGCATACAACTGCCGAAACGTCGTACAAATGGTAACAAAGATGAGGACAATAGTCCGAATAATAAAAATACTGAAAATACTACTTCACCTCAAAGATATAGACAATTCCGAGCACCAGAGGAAGGCTAGAGCGGACAAAAGCCAAAACCTCGTACAAATGGCAAGAAAGATAAGGACAATAGTCCGAATAATGCAAATAATGTAAATACTATCTCATCTCAGAAATATAGACAACTCCTAGCACCTGAAGAAGGCCGGAGCGTACAACGGCCAAAACGTGGTACAAATTGCAACAAAGATGAGAACAATAGTCCGAATAATGCAAATAATGTAAATGCTACCTCATCTCAGAAATATAGACAATTCCTAGCAGCTGAAGAAGGTCGGAGCGTACAACGGCCGAAACGTCGTATAAATTGCAACAAAGATGAGAACAGTAGTCCGTATAATGTATACTCTACCTCATCTCAGAAATATAGACGAATTCTTCAATCAAATAGTAAATAATTGGTTTCGCTATCGTTTCTTCTCTTTCAGTTTGCAACATGTTTTATTGTTCTCGTCACAAATTTGCTTGAATATTATTTTCAATTCTGTCTATCTATTTTTTCTGAATTTTTATTGAAATGATATCTGCGAAGGCTAAGGGCCATTCTATTAACATTGTGTCGTTGAAACGTTATTAATAAAAAAAGAGATTTAGCCAGATTGATTATATTCTTTAGTTTAAAGCCTCTTGTCAATAACCTATACCACTCAAAAAACCGATTGTCCTAGAACAATAACTGCTGGAATTGACACAGTCATGAACTTTGAATACATCTGGCTTATGGCCAAATTACTTGGAAACATTTTTTCCCGTACCATCAGTGAAGATATGCAATTTTGAGGCTGGTCAATTCCTAAATTGGTGACCGCATGGGAATACGAATTTCTGTAAGATTGGATATGCGGGTGGTGTAATGGATAAGGGATCTGAATTGCTAATTGGACAGCCGAATTGTTAATCAAGTGCCTAGTTGAGTTTGTCATATACATTTACGTGCATATACAATTGGGAAAGGCATTAATCCACATCTTTTCCACCAAGTTAAGAATTCATTAATAAAACTTTTATCACTAAGTCATTATCTTCCAAAAATGTCTTACAATCGAAAAATATTTTCTAGCTTTATAAAACACATAAAGGGTTGATAATCTGTTAAAAATTAATTAATTTGAATATATCTATAATTCTAGTGTTGACAATTGTTTTTCTCTTTTTTTTTTTTTTCTTTGTTCGCCTTACTCATGGTTTGCAAAAGACTACATCTTCTTCTCGTCATTTTTCAACCCAGCTGAAGTGAAATGACTACATCAAATCTGTGGCTGCATCTACTCTTGGGTCACTGGCAAGGAAGTTTTTCTCATTGGAATCCAGCTCGCACATTTATAAGTCTAAAATTTGTCCGAGCACTGAAGACTGTTAATACACCTGATCGGGTGCTTCTTCTATTCATCTCGAGGTTTTCAACAAAATGCAAAGATATGCATTGCAATATATTTATATACTGACATCCTAGGAATAAATGATTGGTGATTATATTTGATTCGATAAAAGTATATATATATAGTCTGATTTTATAGCGAGTAGAAAGGACTATTCGTTATAAGAAGACTTTATGTATGCTTGTGAGTAAAATAAAAGAAAAAACAAAGGAAAACTGGGGACTAAGTATTGAAAACACCAAGATCCATCAATTAAAGATATATATATCTATGAAGTGTTTTAGCACAGGACGGAGAATGCTCACCGAAACCCAAAGGTGCAGTAAAAGAGCAAAAAATGTTTTTTTAAAAAGTAAATAAATTTTTAAGAAAACTGAAAACTTTGTTAGAAATAAGAAAAAGATTACTTGAGTTGGGATCGAATATCGCAGCTCAATAATCTTATTTTAGAGTGTAGAGAATGCAGTAAATGATTTATAGTAATTTGTACATACATATAGTAATTTATATAGTAATATTAATGATTTAGAAATGATAAGGAATGATTTAATGACTTAATAATGATTTAAAACAATTTTTAAATGATTAATAATGATTTAAAATTAATAAAATTAATAATGAATAAAATTAATAAAAAATTAATATTAAATTAATATGAATGAAATTAAACTAACATTAAAATTAAAATCAATAAAACTAATTAAATTTCATTTTAATTTTAAAAATTAAAATTTTAATAACTTAAAATTTAATAATGTAATAATGTAATAATTTAATAAAATGTAATAATTTTAATTTTAATAATATAATTTCATTTTAATTAAAATTAATAAATTTAATAATGATTTAATGATTTTAAAATGATTTAGTAATGATTTAATGAGCAAATTCAAAGTAATAATTTAGTAATGATAAGTAATGATTTACATACGTATGGTAATTTGCGTTTGTGTTGCAGTGGATATCGGCTTGGAACGAGAAATCGGGGAGCCGAGTTCGAATTCCAGTTGAATTCATAGCATTCGCTTACGCGCAAATACCCTTGGGAAAGGTATTAATCCGTCTCTCTTCCCTCAAGTTATGGGTTAAATAATAGGACAGATTGGGTTGGCAACTCGTCTACCGCAGAAAGCAATGGCAACCTACTGCGAGATAATCTTCTGCCCAGGCAGTCATGCCTCTTTCGAGGCATCATCGCCTAAGCGTGTATCACGTATGGCACTTAGCTGACAGAAGGAATGAGTTGTAGTGAATGATTTATTATAGTGTAGTTAATGCAGGTACAAACTTCTCACAAATGAAGAAGAGACTTGAAGCAACAAAAATTTAGTTCTACGGAACGGTGCTTAGGATACCATGGACTGAACATGTGAGTAACGAAGATGTTTTAAAAATAATAGAAACGAAAATTACATTTATACTTAGAATCTGAAAGAGAGTTGAAATTATTAGGAGGAAAACACTGCGCCTCCTCGGGATAACTTTCACAATAGACCTCAATTTGAATGACTTTATAGAATCCATAGCTACATCCGCTGCTAAGAAGGTCGGTTCCCTGTGTAGGGCCAGAAATTTTTCCCGTCTGAAACAATCCTGCACATATATTTCTACCATCCGCCCGTGCATTGAATACTGCTGCCATATCTGGTCGGGTGCCCATGCTATCCACCTAGGTGTCCTTGACAAAATCCAACGGAGAATCTGTAATGTGATTGATCCTGACTTTGCAGCTCAGATACAGTCACTTTCTCACCGGCAAAAAGTGGCTTTCCTGTGTCTCTTCTCCAAGTACTTTCACGGTTTTTGCTTCGATGAACTTAGCTCACTGGTGCCCCTTATATATAAATTTACTGGGGCCACAAGATTAGCAACTAGGTCCCACCATTTTACTGTGAAACCAATAAAATGTAAACGCAAATTCTACTTCCACAGCTTCTTTTCTCGCACTTCCCACCAGTAGTATTCCCTTCTGTTTACTTGCTTCCCCGACAGCTACAATCTGTCACTGACCTGCATCCTCTCTCTCAAATTCTCCGTCCACTCCGCTATCATCAGTATTCTCATCCTTCTTTTACCCACTTCCTGACACCCCTTATAACCTGTCACTCTTTCTTATAATTTTCTTCCTATGTAACCCCCTGCAAAACAATGGCAGTAAATTATTTTGCTTGGGGGCGATATGATTATTAAAAAATTTTTTCTATGCTATTATAATGTGGATATAAAGTGGAGAATCAATTCTCCATTACAAAATATATATAAAGTGATCCCTCACTTTATGACCGCAGTCATCCTTCTCTTACACACTTCCTGACACCCCCTATAACCAGTCACTCTTTCGCATAACTTTCCTCCTATGAAAGCCCCTGCGCACCAGTGGCAGAAAACTGCCTTGCTTGGGGCGATATGATTATAAAAAAACTAGCAATATAGCCCGGCGTTGATTGGTTATAATGAAAGCTTTAAAACTAATCTATGGTCCTGGAGATCAGACTCTCTGGAAGTTGGCACGAAAGACTAAAAAGCAATAGTTGTTTCCAGTTAAAGCGAAACCGTAGACTGAAAGAAAATTGAATGGATGTAAGTCAAATTTTCATTTCCTGGTATCGATATGAAATAAGTTTTTTTCGTCGTAAACTTAATTTTGAAGGCTAAATAAGTCCTCTGAGTAAATGGTATCATGGCTGAGACTAAGAACTACAATTATACCTACTTAGAGCCAAACCCGAAGCAAAATCTAAAATAAAAGGGATGAAAAAAATACAGACATAGAGGAAGATAAACACATACACACAAACATCTTGCCTTATATATATATATATATATATATATATAAAAGGCAAGACGTTGTGTGTTTGTTTATCTGTCTGTATGTCCTTTATACAAATCCACAATTCTTATCCGATTCTCACCAGACTTCACACAAATATTCTTTAGGCATCTGGTCAGGTCATGGGGGACTTATTTTTCCAATTTCTCCACGATATTGGAACTCGATGCACCGATATCCAATCAGGTCTAATCAAGATCAGGATTTCAGCCCTTTTATCGTGGTTCTTGCTGCAGAAATTGCTCTAACTTGGTAAAATTATAATTTTTAGACTTAAGCATTAGTAGATCTTCTCAGACGACTCATTTTCCACGATATCGGAAATCGATGCCCCCAATATTGCTTTTTAGTCTTTCGTGCCAATGTCCAAAGTGTCCGAGCTCCAGGACCATGGATTAGTTTTAAAGCTTTCATTAAACCCGAGCAACGCCGGGCTATACTGCTAGTTAATTATTAAGTGCGTTAACATTTTTTTATGGCGCGAGTCATTATTGCTTCTTATACAAATGATTTGGCTGAATATTGTTTTTCATTATATGGATCTGTTTTATCTAGTTTCTCTTGATATTTGGATAGGCTTAAGACGATTCTATTAATGTGCTGTCTTTGCAAATTTTTCAGCAAGGTAGATAATTGTCAGTTCTTTTGAAACATTGTCTGCAATGAATATCTTCTTTAGCTTAAAGTCTTTTTGCGACCACTGACATCACTCAAAAATGTCTTGTAGAAGAATAGAATAATTCTCTTCATTTATCTGACAAAATCGTAAACTTTAAAGACATCTATAACTTGTAGGGGCCTCGGTGATGCTTGGTAAATTGGACTGGTGCCAAACACGCCCGAAGTCCCCACAATTTAAATATCAGAAGGTTGATGATTGGGTGTTGAAATGTGAAAGGATAAAATATTTCGTGTGTTAATTAAGATAAAGATTTATTAACAGAATAACAAAAGTGAAAGAAGAAAAATATAAGTGAGATTTTGTTAACTGAACACGAAAACATATTTGTGAAAAAAAAAATGTTGATTGAATAATGCAATTATTTAAAATGTCCACAGAAGTTTAGATTTCATTGTTGTGTAGTAGCATAATGTAAAGTTTTATGTTCTCTCCTCTTTCTAGTAGGTTGGTGACTGGGTGAGAAAGAAGAAATAAAGAAACAGTACTTATCGCAGACAGTGTGTCCTGTTGTTATTGTTGTTGTTGTTGTTGGTCTCTTTGGCGGCGTGGAGTGAAAAAAAGACAAAAAAGTTGAAAGAATCGTTCGGCGGGACGTGAAGGTCAGCTTGAATTTTCTTCCTTACAATTTGAGATGCTATCAGATACCGCTCCCGTTCTGACTCTTGACCAGACGTGGTTAAGTAGTGGATTTCATTCATGTGACCGACTCCCAGAGGCACCTTCTTCTTTAGGTGTGAAAAAACATTTGACTGACGTTGTAATATGAACTTTATATTTCTTATCCAATTAGAAACTAGAATTTTGCTTTTCACACTCACTTGTGAATTTTTCAAGTTCTGGGTTTTTCCAAAATATTTTAAACGTTTGAATCCGATTTTACGGGTGTTCAATTTTACTTTGCCTGTTTTAGTTAGTTGATGAATGATATAGGATTAGTATCCTATAATATATTGTCTTCTAAGTCATGTTGGCTGTTTCCTGGAAGAACTCAAAGTTTATAACAAACATCAAATCCATCCAATATTTTTATACACGCATCTTTGTTTCAATCAATTTCCCGCAACAGTAATATAGCTTCCCAGCTTATTGTCTACAAAGATCTTCATAGAAATTTTGATGAGCTTTCCTCTTCAGTAACTTCGATTATTTAAGCATGGAATACAATTTCAATAAAATAACTCCTCAAACTAGACTGACTATGTAGTGACATCGTATCCGAAACCTAAATAAAACAATTTTTTTTGTCATCAGATCTGGAAATTTATTTAACAACAATAACAACAGGACACGCTGTCTGTGATAAGTACTGTTTCTTTATTTCTCCTTTCTTACCCTGTCGCCGACCTATCAGAAAGAGGAGAGAACATAAAACTATACATTCTGCTGCTACACAACAATGAACTCTAAACTTCTGTAGACATTTTAAATAATTACATTACTCAATCAACATTTTTCTTTTCACAAATATGTTTTCGTGTTCAGTTAACAAAATTTCACTTATATTTTTCTTCTTACACTTTTGTCATTCTGTCAATAAAATGACTTCAAACTAGACTAACTTTATAATGACATCGTATCCGAAATCGAAATAAAACATCTTTTTTTTTTGTTATCAGATCTGGAAATTTATTGGTGTAGATTTAGATTTAAAAAATTCTTCAGTCAAAGCTCACTAATAATTAAATATAAAAGCAGATTGATCAATATTTCATCAATTAAATAGGATCAAATATTGTGGATTTAAATAATGTTGCTTTGCAGATCAAACTAGAGACCAGTTTTGTTGATAGGGATCAGTTTCATCAAGTCAAACGTTTGTGGCTTTAAAATTACTCTTCGGCTAGATCGTTATCTACGTGGGAAAAACAAAACAATTTTTGCAGTAAACAGAAAATAGAATAAAGCTTAAAACTGAGAAAAATGTTAGCAATATATACAAAGTTATGCAAAACTAAAACATCTATATGTATATAAATCATAAATAAAAAAAGAATCTATATGTATATAAAAATATGTATCAATATCTAATTAGGGCCTCTTCAAGAAACCACCGTCAAATTTAAGAGATCCACTCCAACTTGGGTTATAACCTGCTGCTATAAGCGAGCGAAAATGAGAAGAAGCATAGGTGAGGTGAGGTGAACAGTCCAACAGGTGTCTTTCCTGTCCTTCGTTCTCCTTGACCGGATTCATCTCTCCGTCTGTCTTTTCTCGTGGTAGATAACAAGTTTTTTTTGTCATGTCATCTTCGTCTACAATAATAATTTATCTTTATTCTGATTTCTCTCTGCTCTGTCCTTCGCCTCTTGCTCAGTAATTTGATGCTAACTTCAATTCCTGATTACCGGCTTCGAAGAAAAGAGTACTTCAGCCTAATAAAATAATAAGGATATCGTAGTGAGTATCAAAGTAACCCTAGCAGTAATGAGCTATCCAACTAGATAGATAACTATTGTATTCTAGTTGAGACGTCCTGATAAGTGTTCAGAATTATATCACAACTTCCTATTACGAGAGACCCTCCTTGGTTGAAGCCAAGAAACGGATATCATTATGTTATTCCTTGCTTATAAGTGTTCAAATATATATTCTGATATAAAATTTCCATGAATTTAAATGTAAAGTCAATAATCATCCCCTATCTCACTAACCTGCATTCTCTCTCTCTCTCTCATGCTCCTTTCTCCGTCCACTCCACGCTCATCAGTATTCTCATCCTTCTCATACACACTTCCTGACACCTTCTATAACCTATCAGTTTTTCTCATTACTTTCCTTCTATGTAACCCCGTGCAAAGTCTGAGATAGATAGATAGATAGATAGATATGAACAGACTGAGATAGATAGATAGATAGATAGATATGAACAGACTGAGATAGATAGATAGATAGATAGATAGATAGATAGATAGATAGATAGATAGATATGAACAGACTGAGATAGATAGATAGATAGATAGATAGATAGATAGAATGAACAGACTGAGATAGATAGATAGATAGATAGATAGATAGATAGATAGATATGAACAGACTGAGATAGATAGATAGATAGATATGAACAGACTGATAGATAGATAGATAGATAGATAGATAGATAGATATGAAATGACTGAGATAGATAGATAGATAGATAGATAGATAGATAGATAGATAGTCAGTATTCTCATCCTTTTGTTACCCGCTTCCTGATACCCCCTGTCACTCTTTCTCATAACTTTCCTCCTATGTAACCCCCTGCAAAGTCTGAGATAGATAGATAGATAGATAGATATTCAGTAGTCTCATCCTTCTTTACCCGCTTCCTGATACCCCCTATAACCTGTCATTCTTTCTCATAACTTTCCTCCTATGTAACCCCCTGCAAAGTCTGAGATAGATAGATAGAGAGATAGATATGAAATGACTGAGATAGATAGATAGTAAGTATACTCATCCTTCTCTTACCCGCTTCCTGATACCCCCTATAACCTGTCACTCTTTTTCATAACTTTCCTCCTATGTAACCCCCTGCAAAACAGACAGTGGCTGTAAAATGCCTCAATTGGGGCGATAGGATTATAACAAAAATTAATTGAACAATAACAGATATACATAGGATCCAGTAGGAGCTAGAAAGATGTCTATGTGCCTTCTAGTCTTGGACACCTGATAAACTAAAAGAAATAATAATATAATTGAAATAATTCGAGACATTTTAAAGTATTCTAACCATTGTAGTTGGAGTGGGTCTCTTAAATTTTATAGTGTCTTCTTGGATAGGCCCTAATTAGATATTGATACATATTTGTTATATTAATATAGATTTCTGATGTAGAATTTTTAGTTTTGCATAACATTGTATATATTGCTGACATTTTTCTCAATTTTAAGCTTAATTTTACATAGACATGATGTGACTACAAAACTGTTCAGTTGTATAAATCAGTTCTTTTTATAGAGTCAGAAAGGTGAGAAATGCAATATGAAGGAGCCCTCAAATCTTATTCTTTTTCTTCATGTGCCGTGTCTCTTCAGGACGTAGTCGATCATGGACTTCCACTTGGCTCTGTCTCCTGTCGCTCTCAATATTTTTTCCTTTGATATCACTTCTAAGCTCCGCCTCGCCAACCATTTGCTCAGACCTAACAAGTACGTCTTGCGCTGCTTTTCCTTGTCTTTCCTTCCATTTATCCGACCTGTGAGTATTAGGTTCTCCAGGCCATTCGCCCTCATTACGTGTCCCAGGAACTTCATTTGTCTCTTTAGTATCAGTTTTCTTCTCGTTTGTATCCTTTCCAACACCTCATAGTTGAACACGTGCTTTGTCCATAGTATCCTCAGCATCCTTCTGTAAAACCACATTTCTGCTGCTTCCAGCCTCTCCTTCATCTTTGAGAAGATCGTCCAGCATTCACTTCCATACAGAAGGACAGATATCACATAGCAATCCAGCATACTTTTCTTTGTTTCTAATGAGATTTTCCTGTCTTTCAGTACTCTGGTAAGCGTCTGAAATTAACCCAGCGCTTTCTTAAATCATAAATCTGCTTTTAACTTTGAAAACGACAATTTTGTACATACGTATTTGATGTTAACTAAAATCTACTCGTAGAGTTTTTTGTTTAATCTTTCGTAGGGTAGTTTAATGGTTGAATTTTAACTTTAAAAACGACACATGTGTATACATGTACATATCGATGTATTTTATGTTAATATTCGTGGTTCTAAGTTTTCGTAAAATCTCATTCTTTCGGGGGGAAGGGAGGATTTATTTGTCTTGTACATAATTTTAGACTGAAGATCGTATTTAGTTATATTAAATTAAATTTTTTTCTGACTGCTTGAAAAACCCAACTTACCCGAGCGCTATGGACTCTCCTTATGTGTTTCCCGCCAGTATTAAACATAAGTCGGCTTAGAAAATAAAATAAAAAATCAGTGTCGCAGAAGGAGTGAGCGTCGGAGCCTGATCAGCTCTGACGAGGTCAACTCAGCGAGTGTAGTATGATGTTGCAAGACCCGAAACTGCCCAATTACCTGAGTAAAGTACATCACTGACGACACCCTCCTGCGCAACAGAAAGTGCGTATTTTCGAAGCAACGTCAATTGTCATCTTTTATCTCAGCGAATCCCAAACATCTCATATCCTTTCTTCGACACTCCCATACCTTGTTATTTTTTCTCTCTGACTGTAACGTCTTACGCACCAATGGTAGTTCTGTCTTACTTGGAGTGAAACGATTTTATAAAAAAGGGTATTTTCAATGAGAACATATTCCAATAATGTTACTTTAGGTGGGAAAATGGCTCTCTCAAATTCTCACTCGATATTTTTTCTATGAAGCGTCCAGATATTTTGTTGAGATATCTATGTAACTGTGCGCCAGTACAAGTGGATTCGTACCTTTCCTTAAAATTCAAACACTGTTGATAAATAACATCACTTCTTAGTTGTTGTATAACAGTTGATTCTAGGAAAGAAATGAGATCAAACAACAATCTTGATTCACTAACAAAGACTTGAAATTGTTTTTTCTTTAATCACTAAAGTGGCTTAGGGACATATCACGTCGAAACACCGGTTCTCCCAAGATCACCTAAGTTAAACAACGTCGAACCTGATCAGGAACTAGATGGGTAACGCTTGAGATTATCATGTAACGTAAACTTGAAACTGAATTTGAGTTTGAGTTTGAGTTTTGTTTAAAAGCATATCAACCTCTATAGGTTGTTTAATGCCAAAAATATGGGTTTTTAAGGTTTTTTTTGTTAATGTTCATTTATAATGTGTAGGTTGATTTAATCAAATTTTAATGAACATTTTTGGTTTTTATTCTTTTTTATTTTTGAAAACTGAAAATGTCTTCTAGTCTTGTATTCAAAAATGTTTTTCTGAGTATTTTTTTTCCTTCAAAAATGTGTTATAATTTTTTCTTCAAAAATGTATATTTTTCTATAAAATTCTATCTTTATGGATATAAAGTGTATTTTTTATACTTTCATAGTGTTTTGACCACCAGTTTTAGGCTTAACTATTTGCCCATAGCTGGGACCCTAACAGGAGCTGCCACTCCGGGTCAGGGTGGACCTGGGAACAACAGCAATTAAAAGGTTGTTTCATGCTCCTCACAACCTCCCAATCAGAGGCCTTGCTGTCAGATGCAGTTTGCCGTCATACACACACATTACCTAATCTATTAGGACATTTTCCTGGCATATTCCGTCATCTGTTAGAACACATCCCGGGCAAGTTCGTCATCTTTTATAACATTTCCCTGGCAAAATTCGTCATCTGTTTGAACATTTCCCTGACACATTCCGTCAACTATTATAAAACATTCCGGGCGCCTTCCGTCACGTATTGAAACACTTCCCTGACACATACCGTTAACAATTAGAACACATCCAGGGCACATTCCGTCATCTAATAAAATACATCCCGGGCACATTGCATAATCTATAAAAACATTTCCCTGGCACATTCCGTCATTTATCTGAATACATCCCGGGCACATTCCGTCATCTAATAAAACACATTCCTGGGTACATTCCGTCATCTAATAGAACACTTCCCTTGCACATGCCGTCATCTAATAGAACACTTCCCTGGCACATTCCGTTATCTATTAGAACACTTCCCGGGCACATTCCGTTATTTATTAGAACACTTCCCGGGCACATTCCGTAATCTATTAGAACACTTCCCGGGCACATTCTGTCATCTAATAAAACACATCCTGGGCACATACTGTCATTTATTAGAACACTTCCCTGGCACATTCCGTTATCTATTAGAACACTTCCCGGGCACATTCTGTCATTTATTAGAACACTTCCCGGGCACATTCTGTCATCTAATAAAACACATCCAGGGCACATTCTGTCAGTTATTAGAACACTTCCCTGGCACATTCCGTTATCTATTAGAACACTTCCCTGGCACATTCCGTCATCTAATAAAATACATCCCGGGCACATTCTGTCATTTATTAGAACATTTCTTTGGCACATTCCCTCATCTATCCGAACACACCCCGGCTACATTCTGTCATCGATTAGAACACTTCCCTCACACATTTCGTCCTCTATTAGAACACTTCCTTGGCACATTCCATCTTCTATCCGAACACATCCCGGGCATATTCCGTCATCTATTAGAGTACTTCCCTCAAACATTTCATTTGTTAGAACACTTTGTTGGCAATTAGCTCTTCGCACTTTCTTAATTTTAGTAACTGCCAGGCTCCTCTTTTTCTGATGACCATGCATTCAGCCTTCCTACAGTTTATTTATAGCCCTTTCTTTCCGCTTTCTTCAGCCACCTTCTGTTGGACGTACCTGTAAATCATTATCTCCAAAAGTGTCCTGGCTTTAATAACAACCTACGAAAGATTGATAAGTCCTAATAGAATTCAATCAATCAATCAACATCGCAAAATGAGTGTCAAAACATCTGTCGTTTCCGAGAAATCAAATCCCTCGATGAAATTCCTTGTTTGCTTCAAACGTAACAGACAACTTTAGTTTATCGAAAATGAGGTTAGAATTCTCGCGAGATTATTTCACTTTTACATATTCGAATGTTTCAAGTCTAGTACTTAACGTTTCTAAATGAGTAAAACAGAAAAATATATGTTGCTTGTTGAGGTGTAAGAATATCGACGTTCAACTTTATATTGACTAAATTTAGCTGTGTACAGCCAAAGGCTAAATGAAAGAAGGAAGACATTGTACAGGAAAATTCTGTTCTCTAATGGCATTTATATTATTGATATTTACTAAGGATGGCGCACGACTTCTAATTAAGCAAACAAGACTGGCCATTGTGTGTTTAAGTTAACAGTGGGTGACCTGTTCCACATATCAGTTCATGAAGGTGCATCAATCACCAACATCAGCCATAGTTTCTCAAACAAGAGTAACACCAAGAGCAAGAAAAAAAACAGTGTCTTGTCATATTTAATGGGGCAAATACTTTAATTGAAAAAATTCCTCCTATTACCAATGACAAAATTATTGAATAAAATGCTCTCTCATTAAAAACAATCAGAATGTTTTTCATTCTCCATAACTATCCTGGGCATGACGATAAACTGCATCCAGCAGCAAAATCCAAGAGGTTTGGAGGAGCAGAAAACCACCTCTTAATTTTTCGCAGGTCCGACCCAAGGTAGTAGCCCCTGTTAGAGGTTCCAATTATTGAAAAATAGATAACCCCGAAAAGAAGCTCATAAGACTATGGCTGTATAAAAAGTTCTTATCGTAAAAAGACCAGCAACATATTTTCATACGATATGCGTTGTGGTGCAGTGGATATTGACGCGGAACAACAAATCGAGGGGTTGAAATTCCAGTTGAATTCCTTGCATTCACTTACACACAAATACCTTTGGGTAAGGTATAAATCCGTCTCTCCTTCCAGGTATGGGTTAAATAATAGAATAAATTGTGTTCTATAGCCTTGGCTGGCAACCAGTCTACCGCAGAAAGCAATGGCAACCTAGTGTGGCTTCTGCCAGTCATGATCGTCCAAAGCGTGTATCACGTATGGCACTTAACTAACTGACTGAATATAATAGTTGGAACCATGATTAAGGGTTCTACTGGTCATAAAGTGGGGGATCAGTTTTCTATGGTTTTGAAGTAATAAACTGATCCCCGTATAATTTCTTCTTCATAATATAATACACCTCTTCCTCCTCTAGCTATGAGTCAAAGAACAGGACAGATTGGCTGGCACAGTCTACCACAGAAAGCAATGGCAACCTACTTCGAAATTATCTTCTGCTCAGTCAGTCATGTCTTTTCACAAGACATGATTGCCCAAAGCGTGTATCATGTATGACATTTAACTGACTGACTGAATATAATAGCTGAAATAATGATTAAGGCTTCTACTGGTCATAAAGTGGGGGATCAGTTTTCTATGGTTATGAAGTAATAAACTGATCCCCGTATAATTTCTTCTTCATATTATAATACATCTCTTCCTCCTCTAGCTATGAGTCAAAGAACAAGACAGATTGGCTGGCACAGTCTACCACAGAAAGCAATGGCAACCTCCTGCGGGGTAATTTTCTGCCCAGTCAGTCATGTCTCTTTCAAGACATGATCGCCCAAAGCGTGTATCACGTATGGCATTTAACTGACTGAATAAATATAGTTGCTGGAATCATGATTAAGGATTCTACTGGTCATAAAATGTGGGGGATCAGTTTTCTATGGTTATGAAGTAATAAACTAATCCCCCCGATAATTTTTTCTTCATAATATAATACATCTCTTCCTCCTCTAGCTATGAGTCAAAGAACAGGACCGATTGGGTTCTATAGCCTTGGCTGGCAACCAATCTACTGCAGAAAGCAATGGCAACCTACTGCGGGATAATCTTCTGCCCAGTCAGTCATGTCTCTTTCAAGACATGATCGCCTAAATCGTGCATCAAGTGTGGCACTTAACTGACTGAGTGATTTTCATAGTAAAGAAATTACATTTTTTTAAAAGAAATGATTAACGCGTCCATGAAAATTAAATCTCGGCATTAAAAAACCCCAAAAGATTTTATATAGGGCCAGACAAACATGTTCATTAAATGTTTACATATCAATTCTCATTGAAAATTAAAGATATGCACTTTTATGCTTAGGATGTGCGTTGTGGTGCAGTTGATATCGGTTTGGAACGAGAAATCGGAGAGCCGAGTTCGAATTTCAGTTGATTTCGTTGTATTCACTTACGCGCAAATACCCTTGGGAAAGTTATTAATCCGTCTCTTCACTCCAGTTATGGGTTAAATAATAGGACAGATTGGGTTCTATAACCTCTGTCGGCAACCGGTCTACCGCAGAAAGCAATAGCAACCTATTGCGGGATAATCATCTGCCCACTCAGTCATGTCTCTTTCGAGACATGATCACCCAAGCGTTTATCACGTGTGGCACTTAACTGACAAATTCTTATGATGCTGCTGGCTCAATACACTGTTACATTACGGATCATCTCTGAATTTTAGAGTTCTTTTTTTGTGTGACACGATAACTAGATATATATGTATTTTATTATAATAATAGATTAAAATAGAAAATAGATTAGAATAGAAAATAGTTTAAAAACATATTTAACAAAAGTGAAAAAGAAGAGAAAAAAATAAATAAACGCTTTTTCTTTTATGAGGAAAATTGTCCTCCGATATTTGACTCAGTGATAAAGGTCAGCGGGTTTCGATGACCCGGTAAATATGTGACTCAGTGATAAAGGCGGGTAGGTTTGCGATGACCGGTCAAAGGCTGTCCTTTATTGTATCTTGACCACACATTAAGCCTTTTCCGGCGGAAGCCTTATTAAGATAAAAAAAAGATAACTGAAATTTCAGACTTACATTCGCCGGTGTTTGTCACCGGTGGTCTAAAGCATTTCCGGATTTCCGCATTTCCGGATTCATATTAAATAAATAGAGCCAGTTAAGTTAAGACGAGAGAGAAGTGAAAGGAGTCAGCCGGGTGCGAACTTGAAGTAAGGATCTCCGTTCGTCTTGGTATCGTTCAGTTCGGGTTCGTTGATCTCCATTAGAGTTAGAACTGCGTGTCACATTCGCCTGCCCCAACAGACAAGGCTAACTCTAAACGAATAAAGCTTCCTTTTCAACTCATCCAAATTTTGGAAGTTCGTTCCTTACAGTCAATCTTGTACCCCCAGCTGTTCGTCCGACGGTTTCTACAAAAATCCGGCAACATCACAGCGTGGAGAACGGCCGCCCGGAGAAAATTGTTAGGACGGGCCGTTGGGGTGGTACATTTGCAATTTGTTAGCAGCGATCCCATCAACGACTAACGATTTTTGTCAGCTTTTTTTTTACTGATTTTTGGGGGTTTGATGAATATATAGGGGTGATTAGTATTTAGAGATGTGAAGTAGTATAGGCATCAGCTCTACTTCTTCTTCTTCTATGTACCCTGTCCTTTCAGGACGTAGGTGGTCATGGCTTTCCACATCTCCCTATCCCTGGTAGCTCTTAGCACGCTTTCTCCTGTTAAACCACGAAACCCTCGTTCCATCATCCACCTGATCATGTCTTTCAAATGTGTTATCCGCTGCTTTCCCCTGTCTCTTTATCCCTCTTTCTGGCCTGTTAGTATCCGGTTCTTCAAGCCCTCATTCCTCATCACATGTCCCAGGAACCTTAACTGTCTCTTCCTGATGCTCAGTCCTTATATCCTTTTCGTTTCAATCCTTTCCAGAAGCTAATCATTGCTTACATGCTCGGTCCATGATATTCGCAGCATCCTTCTGTAGAACCACATTTCACTTGCTTCAAGTTCTTCCATCATCTTTGATGATATTTTCCAGCACTCACTGCCATATTGAAGAACTGACATCACATAGCAATCCAGTACTCTCTTCTTCGTTTCTAGCGAAATTGTCCTGTTTCTTAATACTCTTCTCATCTCCTTGAATGCATACTTGTGCTTTTGGATCTCATGAATATAAATATATAGAAACTGCTGTGACCACAAAGTGAGGGGTCAGTTTATATATTGATTGTATTATAGAACTGATCCCCCACTTTATATCCAGTATGCTCGTGTAGAACCACATTTCAATTGCTTTAAGTTTTTTTTTTCATCTTTGATGATATTGTTCAGCATTCTCTGTCATATTGAAGAACTGACATCACATAGCAATCCAGTACTCATTTAAATAATATAATGCTAATAAATTTAATATGTAATTAATTTAAATGATGTAATCTTTCAAATAAATTTCTTAGGAATGTTTATATTGTTTATATCCCTTTTAAGTAAAAATAAAAAAATAAATATTAAATTTATTAGTATTATATTAATTCTCAATTTGAAGTTGATTAATCCATTTTGAAGTTGAGTAATTTTTTTTAACTGAAAGTAAGTCCATTTTGAAGTGGAAGGTATAGTCCGGATGCAGTAAAATAGAAGTTAATTCAATCAAACCTGATGAGGCGTATTTAAGAAACAGAACAATTTCGCTAGAAACGAAGAAGAAAGTACTGGATACTGAACAATATCATCAGAGATGAAGGAAAGACTTGAAGCAGCTGAAATGTGGTTCTACAGAAGGGTGTTGGATATAAAGTGGGGGACCAATTCCATATTACAATCAATATATAAACTGAACTCTCACTTTGTGTCCACATCAGTTTCTACACATTTATATTCCTGAGATCCAAAAGCACAAGGAGGCATTCCAGAAGTTGAGTAAAGTATTAAGAAACAGGACAATTTCGCTAGAAACAAAGAGAATAGTACTGGATTTCTATGTGATGTCAGTTCTTCAATATGGCAGTGAATGCTGGACAACATCATCAAAGATGAAGGAAAGACTTGACGCAACTGAAATGTGGTTCTACAGAAGAATGCTGGATATAAAGAGGGGGTTCAATTCCATATTAGAGTCAATATATAAACTGGCCCCTCACTTTGTCGTCACAGCAGTTTCTATACATTTATGTTCCTGAGATCCAAAAGCACAAGGAAGCATACCAGAATTTAAATAAAGTATTAAGAAACAGGACAATTTCGCTAGAAACGAAGAAGAGTGTACTGGATTGCTATGTGATGTCAGTTCTTCAATATGGCAGTGAATGCTGAACAATATCATCAAAGATGAAGGAAAGACTTGAAGCAACTGAAATGTGGTTCTACAGAACAATACTGGTTATAAAGTGGGGGATCAATTCCATATTACAATCTATATATAAACTGACCCCTCACTTTGTGGTCACAGCAGTTCTATACATGTATATTCCTGAGATCCAAAAGCACAATGATGCATTCCAGCAGCTGAGAAACAGGACAATTTCGCTAGAAACAAAGAAGACAGTACTGGATTGCTATGTGATGTCAGTTCTTCATTATGGCAGTGAATGCTGAACAATATCATCAAAGATGATGGAAGAACTTGAAGCAAGTGAAATTGAGCATGTAAGCAATGATTAGCTTTTGGAAAGGATTGAAACGAAACGATATTACGACTGAGCATCAGGAAGAGACAGCTAAAGTTCCTTGCACATGCATTGAGGAATAAGGGCTTGAAGAACCTGATGGTGTTTGTATCGAGCTATTTTTCAATTATTTTATGTATCTTTAATTCCACCATTTCAGACATTTCCATCCAAAAAAAACAATACCACTTACGCAGAGTAAAATCACCCGTATTCCTTTCTTTTTCCACTGATAAGGAAGTTTTACTAAAACAGCTTCTTCCCAATGAAACGCTATTTTATATAAGCGATACCTGAGATTTTGCTAACCCTGTCCCTACATTTCAAAAAAGTCTATTATCTATTCTACATATTTTTGTAATCTGCGGCTATAATGTTCTCATACATCCACGCAACAATCTCATTTAGTAAAACACTACATTGATTGCTTCTTGTGCCTTGTACTGATATGCATTACTTTTTTAAAAATCAATCGAACAAAGAAAAATTCAATTAGACAGAGGAAATATTTTATTCGAATTCATGCTGATCCCAGAAGTTTATTTATTCAATACATTAATCAGAAAATAATATAATTAAAAACAGGACATTGAGGAAGTAAAATCAGTGTCATAATTAATTCAATCAAACCTGGTGAGGCGTATTCAGCTTTGATGTAATGAAAGATGGCGTTGATTTTCGAGTAAAAGTTAAATTGAAAAATGCGGAATATGAACTAATAAATAAGAAAAAAACTTCAAACGTTCACAGAAAGTCAAGTAACTCAAGATTTTTTTACGGCTCTCACGTTCCTGTGATATCATTTGGAATAATTAGTGAACTAATTGAGTTTTTTCTGTTTACCGATAACCCTCCTGTTCATTTCGTCTAATCAAGAAAGAACAAACAATTAGCTTCAAAGCTGCCGTTAAAATGTCTATTTTTATAATATTATTAATAATTTTCATTTTTCCGTCCGAAATTTATTCTGGATGTTCTTGAAGATTTACGGACGACAAAGCCAGCATCTTCCACTGCATTCTCATAGAATCCATTATTCTCCATATCATGTCCCTGGATATGACGATAAACTGTATTCGGCAGCGAGGGTTCTAATTGAGTGATTTTGAGGGGTGCGGTCCCACTTAATTGCTATCGTTTCCAGGTTCACCCTGACCTATGGTTGTGGCGCCTGTTAAGTTTCAAAATATGGGCAATACGTTACCCTCCCCTTCATAAAAAATTGGGATCAAAACACTGTGGAAGTATGAAAATATAATTTTTTATAATAAAATTGCAGCAATATTTTTAAAGAAAAAAAATTACTAGCAAAGCATCTGGGGAGAAAACTGTAAGCAAAAAATATTAGCAGTATTTGGAGTGGTGGTAAAATAGAGTACCAATACATCTGACTCTCGACGAAACCCTCTTATTCTCTTTACAAAAATAAAACCTTGAAAACTGATCTACAAACTACTTTTCAAAAATGTAATACCAGAAGACATCTTAATTTTTCTTAAAAATGTAACTTTTTCATCAAAATCTGAATAATCAAGCTTCTCAATGTAACAGAACATTACCAAAAATATAAAAAATAAAAAAACGCCTAAAATCCCACCTTTTTGGCATTAAATAACCTACAGAGGTGTTGATATGCCGTTAAACAAAACTGAACCATATAACGATTGTTATTAGGCTGACTCAAAAGCATTTTCTTTTATTTAAGCAAATATCATTTTCTTATCATCGGTCTTCAGTTACAACGAATACTTCAACTATCAATGAGGGTCCATACTTTAGTCGTCTCTTTTGTCTCTTGTTCACTCCTGACTTGGGTTTGAAATCTTATATTCAATCTGCTGACAAAGATGCTGTAAAAATCGTCGGGTGATTATATCGACCCAGGAATTAGTTGAAACCATACGCTGTGTTTCATTTCTTTTTTTTTTTTTTTTCAAGAGTCAGTTCTAGCAAAATGAAGTAATTCTGCGATATCTGGGAAGGGTCTTCTCAATCCTCGCTTTCCAGATTTGATTGAGTTTAAAATCGTTTATGCAATCTCGTGGGGAAAAATAATTTAAATTTCCATGCTTATTTCTCCACAGACACAAGGACGCAATCCTGTCGCTAGACTTTCATTGGAAATGCTTTATTCATTACTTTTACCATTTCAGACAGACACTGAGAATTTCATGAATAGAGAAAATACGCAACAAGAAAAAAGACTTATGAAATTTCCTTGGACAAATAATGAGGAATGAAAACTTGGAAAACTTTACCTTCACGGAGCGTATTGAGAGAAAGAGAGATAGGGTGAGTGAGTTTTGTTTAATGGCATATCAACCTCTGTGGGTTATTTAATGCCACAAAGTTGAGGTTTTTTAAGGTATTTTTTAATGTTCAGTTATAGTAAGAAAGTTGATTAGTCAGATTTTAATGAAAAATGTATTTTTTATTTTAGAAAACTGAATATATCTTCTAGTTTTATACTAAAAATGTATTGCTCGTAATATTTGTTTTTCTTTCAAATATGTATTACGGCAATATTTTTTTCCTTCAAAAGTGTATTGTTGAAAATAAAAGTCTATTTTTATGTATATATTTCTATAAATGTCTATTTTTTTTTTTTATGTTTTCACTCTAGTTTGGTGGGGTTAACTATTTGCCCATAGCTGGGAACCTAACAGGTGCTACGACTCCAGGTCAGAGTGCACCTGGGAAAAACAGCAATTAAGAGGTGATTCCATGCGTTCCACAGCATCCTAATCAGAGGCCTTTCTGCCAAATGCAGTTTACCGTCGTACCCAGGACGAAGATAGAGAGTTAAAGAAAGGCGGTGAGCAACGTACCTGATGAGCTTGTGTGAATGCATGGCAAAATAAGTGGGTGACTTTGCAAGGGGAAGCAATAACTCAACACCGCCGACTGAGCGCCCAAACAACTCAACACCACCGACTGAGCGCCCAAACAACTCAACACCGCCGACTGTACGCCCAAACAACTCAACACAGGGACGACTAAGCACCAGAAAATCATAACATTTTATAATCGTATAAAAGTAAATTTTTAAAGTTTAAAAAATTAAATGAAGGAAAGATTTTTAAATAAGCCATTTGATTAGGTATTATGTAAAATATGTACCATTTCTTTTGTTTTTAAGATTTTGTATAAAGTAAATCTTAAATTATTAAATTGTTTCTTATAAAAATATTTTCGTATGTCGATTTATTTTATTAAGAATATTTAAAAAAAAAAAAATGCTGTATTCAAAATTCCAATTACCTGAAGAAGGCCGGAGCGTACAACATCCGAAACGTTGTACAAATGGTAACAAAAATTAAGACAATAGACCGAATAATATAAATACTGTAAATACTACCTCATCTCATAAATATAGACAAATACTAAAGGATCGGTACAGACTCGATACAACAAAACTATGGAGACTTCGAAATTCCTAGCTCTTGAAGAATGCCGGAGTGTACAACGGCCGGAACGTCGTACAAATAGCAACAAAGATGAGGACAATAGTCCGAATAATGTAAATACTAACTCATCTCAGAAATATAGACAAATACTAAAGAATAGATACGGACCCGATACACCAAAAATATTGACACTTCGAAACTTTTAGCACCTGAAGAAGGCCGGAGCGTACAACGGTCGAAACATCGTACAAGTGGCAACAATGATGACGACAATAGTCCGAATAATTTAAATACTGTAAATACCAATTCATCTCAGAAATATAGACAAATACTAAAGGATATGTATGGAGCCGATACACCAAAAATATTGAGACTACTACCACTTCTCAGAAATATAAATAAATAGAATGATCTATTATTAAATGTCGTATAAATGGCAACAAAGATGAGGACAATAGTCCGAATAATATAAATACTGTAAATACTACCTCATCTCAGAAATATAGACAAATATAATTATCTATTGTTAAACGTCGTACAAATGGCAACAAAGTTGAGCACAATAGTTCGAATAACGTAAATACCGTAAATACTACCTCATCTCAGAAATATAGACAAATACTAAAGGATAGGTACGGAGCCGATACACCGAAAATATGGAGACTTCGAAACTTTTATCACCTGAGGAAGGCTGGAGCGTAAAACGGCCAAAACATCGTATAAATGGCAACAATGATGAGGACAATAGTCCGAATAATGTAAATACCGTAAATACTACCTCATCTCAGAAATATAGACAAAAAACGGCTTCATTTTGTTTTGCATTTTAGATGTACATTATTAAAAAAAGAACAACAACTCCGTTTTATTGAACTATTTTTATGTGTATATTTGCTTTATTTTAAAGCTAATTTCTTTACGATTTACCTTAGAATTAATTAAAAACAAGAAAGATTTCGCTTCGAAATTTTAGCATATATCATAGTAGAAAACTGGAACGTACAAAAGTCGAAACATCGTGAATATGACAATAAAGATGAGGAAAACACTCTGAAAAAATGTAAAATGTTTAAATTTTTTTTTTTAATCATCTCACCCCAAGCAAGGCATTCCACTGCCATTATTGCGCATGGGGCTACATAGGGGAAGGTAAAGAGAAGGAATGGTTAGACATAGGGAATGTCAGGAGGAAGGTGACAGATGAATAAGGATAGCGAGGATGAGGGTTGGGAAGAGTGCTTGATAGAATGGGAGCAGGTTAGTGTGTTAGGAGGTGTCTATTGACCTTACATTTAAACTCCTGGAGATTGTAGCCGTCGAGAAAGCAATCGTTTGGAAGAGAATTCCACAGTCGGGAAGTGCGAGGAAAGAAACTGTTGGAGTAGAAGTTACGGCTGCATTTTATCGGTTTCAATGTAAAAGGATGGGATCTAGTTGCTAATCTAGTATCTCGTTCAAATTCGTATTTAGTGGGCACTAGTGATCTAAATATTTACAATGCTTCATCTCAGAAACTATAGACAGATCCCGACGAAGGCCGGAACGTACGTAGACTGTAACTTCGGCAATATGACAATAATAATGAAGAAAATGTCCAAACAATGTAAATAGTGCAATACCTCATCTCAGAAATATAGACAAATCCGGGCGAAGGCCGGAGCATACAACGGCTGTAACTTTGTAAGTATGATAATAAAGATAAGGACTGGCCCTGGACATGACGGTAAGCAGCATCCGACAGTAATGCCTCTGATTGGGTGGTTGTGAGGACCATGGAACCACCTTTTAATTTCTGTTGTTCTCAGGTTCATCCTGACCCGGAATTGTAGTACCTGTTCGGGTCCCAGCTATCGGCAAATAGTTAACCCCCAAACATGGGTCAAAACACAATGAAAGTAAAAAATACACATTTTAAAAAAAATTTACTGCAAAATATTTTTGAATACAAAACTAGAAAACAAATTTAGTTTTCTAATATATGAAAGAGTAAAAACAATTTTTTTTAAATCTGACCAAATCAACCCTCTCTATAACCGAACATTTAAAATTACTTTCAAACTTCACCTTTTTGGCATTAAATAACCCACAAAGGTTGATATGTCGTTAAACCAAACGCAAACTCAAAGGTGAGGACATTAGTACAAACAATGTAAATAGTGTAAATAGTTACAATATGTATATATAAATTATAGAGAGATAATGAAGCAATTTAGTTTCATAAAATTGTGTTAAAATCTATTGTGGTAGAGTGAGGCGATCATGTTATTTTCGTAGCTCAAACAGCTAAGTTCCATGACTGTTGTAAAGAAAGATAGTTTCCTTCAAGAACGTGTATAAGAGAGTAGAGAAACAACAAGTGCAGAAATAGATGCAAGTTTTAAAAAATAACAAAATGTATGGTATTAACATATGTAGATTTTTGTGGTGTGGGAACAGGAACTAATTCTCCAGGGATACCGAGAGATGAATGTATATTTTTTTATAGATTATATCTGGGGGATTGAATTTATCACAAAATAAACTTTCAGCTAAAAACAGAACTATTCACCTCAAAGAGAAAAAGAAGTTTTCTAACCGACATATTGCTTATTATTCAACGTATCACATGCTATATAAAGTAACATTTGCTCAATGAAGTTTTTTTTATCGATCCGCCTTTTTGAGGATATTTTATCATGCATATTTCTTACAGTAAGATTTACTCTGTAAAAGGACCGGGAGCCACTCGATGTAAAGAGCTACGTAACATTTAAACGATAAGACCTAACTGCTAATCTAGTAGTATGTGTGAAGTCCTAAGCTCATTAGAACAATTGCCTTGAAAATATTTATTTTCGTTGAAAAAGAAACTGAAATCGTGATGACAAGGAAGCACCAAAAATATTATAATCGTTTTTTAAATACAGCAAGGTTCACCGTGCACAAGGCCCGGGGCCACTCAAGATAGGGGATCACGTTAAAGAGCAGTTTGTACGGATAGGAGTGGAAGATAACGGCTAACTCTAGAGTTGAATATGTTAAGAATGTAGTGGTCGGCGAAATATCCTCTTGGAAGTCTCTTCCACGGGGCAGTTGTTTCAAACAAACTGCTCGAGAGAAGCTTACTTCTCGATGATAAAATGCGGAGTGAATATGAGTAGTTTGCAACAATATAAGTCACCTGGAAGGTCCTAGTCGCTAGAGTTAGACTTATGAATGTTACATGTAAGATATATCAGTCTGTCTGTTTTTAAAAACTTTGAGATACCTATTTGAATAAGAAGAGGTTTCCATCAAGAAGGTAGATCCCTACTGGCATTGTTACAAAATGGGGTGATAGCGAAACGGCTATCGTTGCTGTTGGAAACGGTGGCCAGAGTTCAAATTTCAGTTTATCTATTTGCGTTCACTTCCACACTAAAACACTTAGGAAAGGCAAGGATCCGTTTCTATTCTTTCCTCAGCTACGGATTAAATAACACCATAAACTAACCTCTTAAAGCGTGAACGTGGCAAATGAGAATCACCTAAGTTCCTGTCTTGTGATTGTTTATCAATTCGCAGGCCATAAAGAAATATGTCTACTGTGTAGATCATCTATGCCCTGAATAGACATGTGATTTTAAAACGTGTAACACTTTAGGGAGGCTTATTATACTTATGGAGAAAGTAGCAGGGTAGACTGGCTTCTCTAGATTTAGATAGCTACCAGGCTAAAAGAAGAACTTATTTATAAATGTAACTTTGTCTCTGTGTGTGTGTGTGTGTGTGTCCGTTTCCTATAGACTCCGAAACGGCTGAACCGATTGTCTTGAAAGTTTAACTAGTTGTACTATAAGCGTCTGCGAATGTTCTTAGCTAGGTTTTGTGTCGAGGTATCCACGATGAATATCGAAAATCGATAATCGAAAAAATCGGGTTATAGAAAGAGTGGCCGGATTTTAATCAAATTTGATACATTCATAGACAAAGACATAAGAAACGATATTCAGAGGTTTCAAGGTTGCAGTTCTTACAATAGTGTAGAAAATCAATAATATATTGCCCGGTTCACACTCCACCCTCGTCTATTGAACAGGTGTAGCGGCTCATCCCTTGTTCCCTGTTTAGGATGTGGTTTCCGGCTTTCTCTTTTCCAATTTTTTTCACTCTTACGTAGCCCCCTGCACACCAGTGGCCTTACCGCCTTACCCGGGGTGATATGATTAAAAACAAATATATATATTGGTAAGTGCGATTGGTAAATTGTCGCAATTATTTTATTATTTCAAATATTCTTTAGGCTGAGTCTGAGCTCCAGGATCATTGATTAGTTTTAATGCTTTCAACGAGCAACGCCGTGCTATACTGCTAGTAGTCTGTATTCAAAATCGTGGTGAAGGACACTGGAGACGACGTTAAAATGCATCGATCATAAAGAAAAGAAATCTGTGGAGATTCATGCTCGTCTACGTCCCGATACAACATAACATCAATAGAAAAAATTAAAGAGACAATTTATGCATGACATAAGTAGAAGAGCTTTATAATACTTATTTCAAATATTCGTTGGACGATATTTTTGAGAATCATGAAATTTTTGACAATGAAGTGTATTTGCACTTGGTGACTGATCTTTTGAAAGTTGAGTGAAATGTAGTTTATTGAAAAAGGTCAGCCAGTTTCGCAAAAAGGAAAATATTTTCGGATTTGGATTTTTATTTTGTCTATTTAGGTCAGAGGTTTGTGTCCCACATTTAATTTTGTACTGGAAGGTAGCTGGCAATGGCGCGGAAGTGACGTTAAGCAGACCGTTAAAATTTTGAGTAGTAATTTTGATTTTGATTTTGAGGAGTCTGGACACAACAGTTTAAGCGTACGTTTAACTAAAATCGGGGTCTCTCCGATAGGGGAAGGTGCCGTCTAAGCAACACCTTAACCCATGGCATGTGACCGAAGATGTCTTCGTACGAAAAATAAAAATAAATTATATTTTATATTTTATTTTACATATGAGTCAAAGCCTATTGTTTTAGACGGAGGCGTTTGTTGCAGATTGTATTTGTTGTTGCTGACGGTAAAAAAAAAGGTCAAAAGAAATCAAAGGAGATTATGTGAGACTAACTTTTGTGAGGAAATCCGGGCGGGTGGTCCCCGATAAAAGGATTTTTTTTATTTTAAAATCAAATAGTCGCCCCGAATTCGTTACGGATTATGAAGTTTAATAATCGCCTAAGAAGTTCGAGAGTGATCACCGTTGTGGTATCAGTGAAGACTGCCGAGTATGTGAAGTTTAATCTTTGTCACCAGCTCCACATCGTCGTACAGTACTCGTCGTTTGTATCACCAACATTGATTTAGCATCGTGGACCTAGACTTGCAGTCTTGTATTTTCCAGCACTGTGATTGCAGAATTATCAACATCACCGTCGTCTTGAGAGATCCCCGAATCTACAGCAGAAATATATACCCGGGGAAATGGTAAATAACACATATATCTCAAAAATGTGGTTATTGCCTCCTGGTTTGTCTCATAAAATCGCTAAAACCGTTAAAAATTTTATGAAGTTGGCGTCATCAAATCTTTAAGATATCTATAGGGATATCCGACGAAATAAATTCGGGGAAAATAAATACGTTGGCTGCCTCTTAAATGCTTTAGACACAGTTCAATTATTACAATCGTTATCAACGCTAAATATAGTGAATAACGTTTTCTGTCGACTGTCTACTGTCGTTATTTGAATGTGGCTTGTTCAGAGGTTTACTCATTCACTATTCGAATGCCAGCAATAAGGTACTTTCTCGTATTCTCAAAGAACAGAACAACTGACAGGGAAACATTTTATTTATGCCTTTCTCTAGGTGAAATTGGAAGTTAACTTGCCCATAAAATTTTGCATGATCCAGTGTCGTTGAAAACTATTGTCTGTTCGTTATTATTTGCTATAGATTTAATAATAGAAAAATACAAAGCCTCTCAGGGGCACAAAGTCTTAGTATTCTATGCCTCGGCCGCAAAGTAGCCATCTTCCTTTTCAATCGTTACATTTCACCTTTGAATGAAAGCGTACCCACACGCCTTTTGTTTTATTAACCATAAATGAGTTGTCTCTTTCAGAATATCATAATTCGAGATCTGCTGTCTCTTCTTCATAAACGCAAACAAATGCAATTCTGAAAATGCTAAGTCAGAACAATAAGATGTCTCACTGATGGTTGATAATCTACACTCTGTGACTGCTTGTCTGGCCATTACGCTCCTGCATTGTCATATTGTAAAAACGCATCACTCACGTTCAAATGTGGCGAGAAGAAGCGTTTGTCTTTATTTTGATAATGTTTTCACGTATGGATAAGTAAAATGGTGCCACTGAGTATGGATTCTAACTGAATAAATCCCATCTGGTATAAAAACACATAAGCCGTCATTTTCCCCACGGTGTTTGCGGACTTTAAGGTGAGTCCTAGTGGCGCCACCCAGATATAGTTGTTAGCGTTCTTTAGAATATATAAAAATCGTCATACATACGAACAAACTACGAATGAGGACAAAATTATAAATTAGCTAATGTTTCTGCTTTTAGACCATCTTCTACCTGTATATTTTTATTACCATTGTCAATGTTTATTACATTTTCTCATTCAATCTAAACGTTTTTTTTTTTATTCTATAATCCTTTCACCCCAAACAAAACAGCTCTGAGAGAGCGCAGGGTTTACAGCGAGAAAATAGAAAAAGGTACATGTCATGTCGAAGAAAGGATATGCAAATTAATTAAATAGAAGATGGCAATTGATGTTGCATTTAAATTTTTGAAGATTGTGGTTATTAGGGAAGCAACTAAACAGAAAGGATTCCCACAAATGGGAAGTACGAGAAAAGAAGCTATTAGAGTAGAAGATGCGGTTACATTTAACTCAGTCAGTTAAGTGCCATACTGGAATTCCCTGGAATTGGCTGGAATTCGAACTCGGCTTCCCGATTTCTGGTTCTGAGCCGATATCCAATGCACCACAACGAACTATTTCGACTATAAAAGGGTGGGACCTAGATGACAATCTAGTATCTCGAGTAAATAAATGTGATCGAGGAATTAGGAGACGTTGCTATCAAAATACTTGTAGAAAAGACTGAAGAGATTCATATCAGGCTGGTGAGAAAGTGACTGAAGACAGGCTACCAAGTCAGGATTGATGATATTACAGATTCTCGTTTGGATTTTGTCGAGAACTTCAAGATGAACAACAAGAGTACACGATCAGATATGGCAACAGTATTCAATGTAAAGACAAATGGTAGATTTATAAATGTGCAAAATGAATTCTGACAAGAAAAACAGTCGTTGGGGGCCAGATCTGAAGAATGGGGTGAACGCCGGAGCAATTCAAAGTGAAATTCATGTAGTTCTGCCATCGTTGCGATCGAATTGCGACACAGCGCATTGTCTTGGTGAAATATCGCTTTTTCTTCTTCATTTGTATCCCTTTTGCGATTTCTTCCTGCAAATGCATCATTAATGCTATATAATATTCGATAGTGATGGTTCGGTGCTTACGTATTATCGGGAGGACCTTTAAAAAAACGACTCAAAAATTAAAGTAAATTATTTATTGAAACGGTTAAAACAATAAAATAACATTACATTTGTAATTCCGGAGGCCAGAACGTCGCAATTGCTTCCAAAAGTGACTCAAAGACATCAGTACAGGCAACATGCTTCCGCCACATGAATTCGGCCAAATACGACTCCAAATGGTGACGTGCAGTGCCACAGTGCTTCTTGTTTCGCCACTTTGTCGATCCCCATAGGCGTTCCACTGTCTGCGTATGAGCCCCGGTGTTCGAATCCACAAAGTTGTACTTGTGGTTGACGTTGAGGTGATGAAAGCCTGATTTTTCCAGTTCCTTGGTGTTATAAGCGGGGAAAAAAAAGAAAAAGTAAAAATCAAAGGTCCTCCCGATAATACGTAAGGACCGATGGTTCTTTCTTTCTCAAGGTAATCGATGAACAAAATATCTAGTGGAGCTCAAAATACAGAACCTTGCTTGCTGGTGTTTACGTCTTTGGTCGCTTGGGACTGCTTCCCCTACTGCTCTCCACTCAGCTAGTTGCCTATTTGAATTGAATTGGTGGATTTCATCCATTATCACATATTTACGCAATATTCTTTCTTGTTATGTAAAAACAGTTGCAAACAATGCTTTGAGTCATCGACGCGTTGCTTTTTTGATCGACTGTGAGCAAACGCGGCACCCACTTTGAACACATCTTTCTCATTGACAAATTTTCATACCAAATGGTGAATACACTGCCTTCTGATATGTTCAACTCCTTCCTCTTCTATCACACGCAACTTCAGTTTACGATCGACCAAAACAAGTTTGTGAATTTTTTTTGGGGGGTGGGTTCCGAGAAATCGCTGATTTTGGGTGAGTTGAGTGGTCAGCATCATTTGTGTCTATACGACAGCGTTTAAAGTCAGCATGCCACCTATTAACGTCGTTTCCGTTAAGCAGTGTTTGAATAACGCTTATCAATTCATTGTTTTGCTTGAACAGTATTTTTTCCCATCAGAAACCAGTGCTTTATCCGCACACAAAATTCAAATTATTCTATTGTTTTGAAACTTTTCAACAGTAGCTTCACTTAAATAACTGCAATATGTATATGTATATTATAATCGTTTCACCACAAGCAGGCAGTCCTGCTAAGGGGGATTCTTTTGAGAGGTGAGGGAAAAGAAAACAGTACATGCTGTAAAAAGAGTAAGAGAGAGATGGGAATCACGGAGAAAGAAGAAAGCAATTGACGTTATATTTAAACTTTTAGAGATTGTAACTTTCATGTCCCACAGTCGGGAAGTGCGAGGTAATTTACTGCGAGAGTAGAATTTGCGGTTACGTTTGCTTACTTTGAGAGTAAAAGGATGGGACCTAATTGCCAATCTAGTTGCACGGGTAAATTCTTGAAGGCGAGACACATGGGAATAAAGCTCATTAGACAAAAAGCCGTGAAAATAAATGGAAGTGAAAATGAGGCTGAAGGAAGGCGAGCAGCCAAATCGGGACCAACTACATTCCAGATCCTTCTCTGGATTTTGACAAGAACACCGAGATGAACAACAGGAGCTCCTGTCAGATATGTTAACAGTATATATATTAATGTAAAAATAGACATTGAAGTCAATAGCTATTGGCGACTGTCTGATCATACCATATATATATATATATAGTCATCCGCAATTAGATCTGTTTCGCTGTATCACAGCTTATCAGTACGGTTAGACATCCGATTGCTTTTAACACAGGATCGAAACCGGTTCGATTTGGCGTCAGTGGGCGATTCTACCTCTGAGCTATGTGCGCTCGGTAGAAGAAGGCAGAATATATATATATTGCTACTGGCAATTGTCGGAGCATACCTTATATATATATATATATATATATATATATATATATATATATATATATATACTCTCTCGCACTTCCCGCCTGTGGAACTCACTCCCGTATTCTTGCTTTCCTGACGGCTACAACCTCCAGAAATTTAAATGCAAAGTTAATACTCATCTACTAACCACTGGCCTCTAGGTCTCTCCCCTCCCCTGTATAACCTTCCCTTTCTCTCCACCTATGTATCTGTCATCGCACCTGCTTTCTCAGCTTTCTATTGTTCCTTTCTAACTAGCTTGTACTCCTCACTCTTTTCTAATTAATCTTTTTACATTTATGTAACCCCCTGCACATCAGTGGCGTTTCCGCCTTGCTCGGGGTGAAATGATTAAAAAAAATAAATAAATAAAAAAATATATATATATGTTCCTTTCTCGGTACACATATCTGCTCAGATTAATATTATTATGTATACTTTTGTGTCAAAATGCCTAACTGATTAGACACTACTTCGTGTGAATAGATATCCAGAGAAAAAAAAGGCTTATTTAGGACTAGGAAAAATATATTTGCTACGTAAGAACATTTTTCCTTCGGCGCCTATAGTCTAACGAGTTAGACGGGTCCAGTCCGTACTGTCGTTGTCGTCATCTAAAATTCACAATACGCTTTGAAAGCTTATCGTTTATCTTCGTGTCCTGTTATTTCGTTTACACGTCGAAGGACATGAAGAATAAACAAGGCTTCTTGCATTGTTTCTCAAGACGTTTAAATCGATACCGAGACGAAAAGACGACAGAAATAGAAACGTAGTCATTATTCTTTTATGAATGAGCGCATTAGTTAGCCTTCGTGTTATCGAGGCGTGAACCATTGTGACAAGTGAAAAGGAGGACCGAGTCAAGGAAGTCATGTGAGCACAATTCCGATCTCTACGTTATCAGACTACACCGGTGGTAATGCTGCCGATAAACTTCGGAGACGCTTCATAAATTAATTCAAGAGTGAAAATCGCTAACGGTGTAGGTCAGACATTTTCTGAAGTGTTTAAGTAGCACTTTTACTAGAATGGAAAACAATGATACAGTCAGTTGGTTGACTTTCCACACTCAGTCAGTTAAAGTGCCATACGTGATACACGCTTGGGCGATCATGTCTCGAAACAGACACGACTGACTGGGCAGAAGATTATCCCGAAGTAGGTTGACATTGCTTTCTGAGCTAGACTGGTTGCCAACCAAGGCTATAGAACCCAATCTGTCCTGCTATTTAACCCATAACTGGAAGGAAGAGACGGATTAATACCTTTCCCAAGGGTATTTCGCGGAAGTGAATACAATGGATTCAACTGGAATTCGAACTCAGCTCCCCGGTTTCTCGTTCCGAACCGATATCCACTGTACCACACTACTTCAAACAAAAAGTTGGGAAGGAAACCTCCCTCGATACTGAAGTGAGAAATCAGTGCTAATTAATTTGAGAAACCTATTTTCTTGAAAAACTGTTTTAAGAGAGAGATTTTATCAATTTCAACTGACGTGTATGAATCGATCAAGGGATCTTGAATGTTATCTGTGCGGAAATGGCTTAGTTCAATATTACATATGTTTTAACAGGCATATGATCCGCTATGCTACGAACATTGTAGCGAACTACCTACATTTCTTTTTAATTCCGTTGTTTAGTCATAAGTTGCACTCGAGAAACTTCTTATCACAAACTACTTTGTAGAATCAACTCCCGAAAGTATGCTTCCCCGATCACAACAATCTTAACCTCTTCAAATCTATAGTTTACAAGTTATCCTCCCTACATATCATAATTTTGGGGACTGACTCTGTAAACTTTTACCTAGAGTGGTTCTTGTGTCTTATACAGAGTGAACATCACTGTAATACATACACACTTCCTTAATTCTATAATACAAAAAAAGCATAAGAACAATGGAAAAACTAAATGAAAAATTAATAAAATTTTCCTTGTTTACTATATTGAACGAAAGATACATATTGTATTGTTGTGGAGGAATATCCTGTCCTACCCAGGAATGGGTATGGCCCGGGTTATAAAAGACCTAGACGAAAACGAACTACAGAAAGCACTCGGGAGAGACTATACGAGAGTATTCGTCATTACACGGGAGTCATCGGCCTTAGACGAGAGTTAGACGTCACTAGACGGAAGCCTAATTCTCAAGACGGACACATACGTCCTATACAGAGACATTGCCTTCTTAATTGTTATTCGTATTAACTGCTCGTTGGTGTACTTGTATTTGGTTTATTGTACTTAAGTATAATAAATCCCTATTTATATATCCTCAGTGTTAAGAGTTATTTCTTGCACTATTCTTTCTCTGTTTATCCCCTCCCGGGATAAAACATTTATTTTTAATCATTTCACTCCAAGAAAGGTGGGACCGTCATTGATGCGCAAGGGTTTACAGTGAGAGGAAAACAAGGTACTGGGGAGTGAAATAAAATACTTCGTTGAGACCAAACGCAAGCGCAAATTGCCCTTAGACCCTTCCTTAATCTCTGCTGAAGGAGAATCAGTTATATCATCTAAAGATTTTTGATAGTTGAAAGTCTTCTCAAGATATGAAAACTTGTCAACCGCTTACAATAAACGACTTTCAATATATATTTTTTTAGGCTGGACTTCATAAGGTTTCTCTAAAGCTGCTTATCTTTAAATCTATTTATCATACCATGGATGACACTAACCACACGGAGAGCAATTCATTTCTCTTTCTGGGATAGCCCTTTCAGTTTTAGTTGACTCACAGTAAAAACCATGTCAATAGAACCTCAGTTAGGTTAGAACCCACATTCTGATTCAGAAAAAAAACAGTGCTAACAAGATATTCATTTATGCGATGTGAGATAATATAAGCGAATATGTTGCCAAATGTACACAACAAACTGGGTCATCAGTAACTGTTTCGCACGTGTCACCTTACGTTTGCAATGGTGCAGAATAAAGATATTTTTATCTAAAATCTTTGTACCATAACTCTCCTCCAAGTTTCGCACATAACGTGATACTCACAGCCAAAGACCAAGAATCTACTCTGGACATCTTTGGTGATTTACCCAAAAGTTCGGCTCGTGCCATGGACAATGTCAACAAATTAGAACTATTGAGAGATGATTTCGAATTTCAGTGGCTTTCGTTTATCAGTTAATCTGACAGTTTCTTTTCTCGAACTTCCCGCCTGTGGAACTTTCTTTCGTTTACTTGTTTCCCATGCTTCTTCTTCTTCTTCTTCTTCTTCTTCTTCTATGTGCCCTGTTCTTTTAGGGTGTAGGCGATTATGGCCTTCCACGTCTCCCAATCCCTGGTGGCTCTTAGCATACTTTCTCCTGTTCCATCATCCCTGCTCAGGTCAGTCAAATATGTTATCCGTTGATTTCTCCTGTCTCTTCTACCCTTTATGTGGCCTGTTAGTATCAGGTTATCCAAACCCTCCTTCCTCATTGCATGTCCCAGGAACTTTAGCTTCCTGATACTCAGTATTAATTTCCTTTTCGTTTCCATCCTTCCCAAAACCTCATCTCATATGCTCACATACTCAATCCATGATATCCGTAGCATCCTTCTGTAGAACCACATTTCAATTGCTTCAAGTTTTTCCTTCATCTTTGATGATATTGTTCAGCATTCACTGCCATATTGAAGAACTGACATCACATAGCAATCCAGTACTCTCTTCTTTGTTTCTAGCGAAATTGTCCTGTTTCTTAATACTCTTCTCATCTCCTTGAATGCATCCTTGTGCTTTTGGATCTCAGGAATATAAATGTATAGAAACCGCTGTGTCCACAAAGGGAGGGGTCAGTTTATATATTGATTGTAATGTGGAACTTATCCCCCACTTTATATCCAGTATGCTTCTGCAGAACCACATTTCGGTTGCTTCAAGTTTTTTCTTCAGCTTTGATGATATTGTTCAGCATTCACTGCCATATTGAAGAACTGACATCACATAGGAATCCAGTCTTCATTTCTTTGTTTCTAGCGAAATTTTCCTGTCTCTTAATACTCTACTTAACTTCTAGAACGCGTTTCTCATACTACAATGTCCAAAACTTTAAATGCGACTTCAATATCCTTGAATCACATTTTAGCCTTTCTCCGACTTTCGCTGTACCCAGGGTTTTCTCTCACTGTGAACCCGTACGCACCCTTAAAAGCTCCCCTTCGATTTGGGTGCAATGAATAAAAAAAGAAACAATACACTTGAAAACGGTATGAATCTATTTCTTTACCCCAGGTATTGGTTAAATGGTAAAATAGGTATCTGGAAAAACCGTTACTATTCCCGAAAACCTTGTTAATGCCATATTTACTAGCAAAAAATATTCAGATAATTCAATTTTTTCTGATAATCCAGATTATACTGTCAATTAAAATACAGCCAGTCAATTAGGTGCCACACGTGAAACATGCTTGCGTGATCATGTCTCGAAAGAGACTGAGCAGAATATTATCCCGCAGTAGGTTGCCATTACTTTCTGCGGTAGACTGGTTGCCAGCCAGAGCTAAAGAACCCTATCTGTTCTGTTATTCTATCTATAACTGGAAAGGAGAGACGGATATCTTACTTAAGGTTATTTGCGAGTAATGAATGCAAGAATTTAATTGGAATTCGAAACCGGCTTCCCGATTCCTCGTTCCGAGCCAATAACCACTGCACCATAGCGCACATAAATTATTCTACGTATTTAAGTAATCCGTGTTACTCTACCATCAGTGCCTGTTATTCGACATTTCTCTTTAAAGTTAATTTGATATTCAAGGCAAAATGTTTAAACCTTATGTCATTTTGCCAGAAATCCTTGTATTACCGAATGTAAATCTCTCCCTACTTAGAATAGAATGATTCTATCTTCAAACTAGCAGTATAGCCCGGCGTTGCTCTGATGTAATGAAAGCTTTAAAACAAATCCATGGTCCTGGAACTCAGACTCAGCCTAAAGGATATTTGAAATAATAAAATAATTGCGACAATTTACCAAATGCACCTAATATATATATATATACTAGCAGTATAGCCCGGCGTTACTCGGGTGTAATGAAAGCTTTAAAACTAATCTATGGTCCTAGAGCTCAGACTCTTTGTACGCTGGCACGAAAGACAAAACAGCAATAGTTGTTTCCAGTTAAAGCGAAACCGTAGACTAAAAGAAAGATGAATGGATGTAAGTCAAATTTTGATTTCCTGGTATCGATATCAAATAATTTTTTTCATCGGAAACTGAACTTTGAAGGCTAAATAAGCCCTCTGAGTAAATGGTATCATGGGTGAGACTAAGAACTACAATTATACAGAGTTAGAGCCAAACTCGAAGCAAAAACTAAAATAAAAGGGCTGAAAAAATACAGACGTATAGGCAGATAAACAGACGCACACACAAGCATCTTGCCTTTTATATATATATATATATATTATCGATTTCTACACTATTGTAAGAACTGCAACCTTGAAACCTCTGCATATCGTTTCTTATGTCTTTGTCTAGAAGTGTATCAAATTTGATTAAAATTGGACCGCTCCTTCTATAATCCGATTTTTTTTATTATCGATTTTCGATATTTATTGGGAGTACCTCGACACGAAACCTAGCTAAGAACACTCGCAGACGCTTATAGTACAACTGTGTAAAATTTCAAGAAAATCGGTTCAGCCGTTTCGGAGTCTATAGGTAACGGATACACACACACACAGAAGCACACACACACAAACACACACAGACAAAGTTCCATTTATAAATAAGTTTAGATGGTTTGCATCAAACTAGTCTGACGTGAATTCGACGGTATCAATGCAGCTTGATTAGTCTGATCTCTTCTCACTTTACTTAACAAGATGCAAACGTCTATTGAAACCTTTCTTTAATAATTGTTTCGCGATTTTTACTAATATTTAAACGTAATGACCTAATCAGGACAATCTTCATAACACTGCCTAAGAAGCTAGGTGCAAACGAATGTGAACTCTATCCAAAGATCAGTTTAATGAGCTACATAACAAAACTCATCATCCGGATTCTGATGAACAGAGCGCACGGTAGAATCGGTCCAGAGATAGGAGAAGAACAATGTGGGTTCGTTAAAGACACCGGAACGAAGAATGCTATATTCCTGCTCAGAGTGATATCTGAAAGAGCAATACAAATGCAGAAAGACCTTTATCTGTGCTTTGTAAACAACGCAAAGGCGTTCGAAGGCGTTCGAAGGCGTTCGAAAAAGTACCACACAAGGACTTGATAGAGAGACTTGGCAACTTCGACATTTTTAGAAAAGACGTCAGAGTAATAAAGAATTTATAGTGGCAGCAAACCGCTTGTGTACGAATAGGAAATAAACTCAGTAGGTATGCAAAAATAGAAAGGGGCGTAAAACAATGACGTGTTTTCTCACCGGAACTTTTCAACCTGTACTGCGAAGCAATTATGAGAGAAATAAAATCCTTGCCACGATTGTCATTAGCGGCCACAATCTCAACAATATCAGATGACACGATGCTGATAGCAGACAAGAAAAGGAAAATTCAGGACATTCTACAGATTGCAGCAAAAGAAAGTGAGAAGAAAGGACTGGGCATAAACTTCAAGAAAACTGAATGTATGGTCATCAGCAAAAAGAGGAGACCAATATACCAACTACAAGTCGGAGAAAGTAAAATAAAACATGTAAAAAATTCAAATACCTTGGAAGAATTTTGACAGAGGATGGAAAATGTGACATGCAGATCCAAAGACGCATTGGCATTGCCAAAGACACATTTCAGGAGCTAACCCGACTACTGAAAGACAGGAAAATCTCATTAGAAACAAAGGAAAGAGTCCTGAATTGCTATGTGATATCTTTCCTTCTGTATGAAAGTGAATCCTGGACAATATCATCAAAGATTAAAGAGAGTCTTGAGGCAAGAGAAATGTGGTTTTACAGAAGGATGTTGAGGATACCATGGACGGAGTACGTGACTAAAGACGAGGTGTTGTAGACGAGGAAAACGAGACGAAAACTCATGCTTAACATAAGCAAGAGTCAAATGATGTTTCTGGGACATGTAATGAGGAAAGAAGACCTGGAGAATCTAATACTCACAGGACGGATAGAGGAAAATAGTGACAGGAGAAAGCAGCACGGGACCTGCTTGACGGGCCTGAGCAAATGGATAGCAGAGCAGAGTTTGTGAGAGATACCAATGAGAACAAATTTTGAGATTGACAAGAGACAGAGTCAAGTGGAAGCCCATGCTCGCCTACCCACTGAAGGAACAACGCACATGAGGAAGAAGATCTCATTTTTGTGTGAAGAAGAGGCTGACATAAGAAATATATAAAAAAAAACTTAGGATTCCATGGACGGACCACGTATACGACGAAGAGGTAGGGAAAGGATGCAAGCGAGAAGAAAACTCATACTAAATATCAGAAAGAGGCAAATGAGATTCCTGGAACAAGTAATGAGGAAGGAGGGCCTGGAGAACTTAATACTCACAGGTCGTATAAAAGAAAGAAGAAGCAAGGGAAAGCAGCGTGAGACGTACTTGTCAGATCTGAGCAAATGACTGGCAGAGCCGGGCTTAAGAGTGACACAAAGAAAAAATATTGCGAGTGATAAGATACAGAGCCAAGTGGAAGTCTGTGATCGCCTACGCCCTGAAAAGACACAGCAAATGAAGAAGAAGTAGAAGAGTTTACACTTTGGAGGCAACCAAATCGCTTTCTGAGGACATCATTTCATCCATTACACCCAATGGTGGCTAGGGCAGCAACTTTTGTCACTCTTTCCGTAACAAACTGTTTTTTATGGGGCAGGGTTGTTAGCACTGCGCCCAACCCCCAAACCTGGAAAACCGGTGGACAATTCTTGGTCCCTACGTTTACAGCACCTGGTATTCCCAAACAGTCATCCATCTGAGTACTTACCAGGCTTGATGATGCTTAACTTCTGTGATTGGACGTGAACCGGTGTATTCAACACAATATAGCCGTCTGAGGGCAGCTTTTGTCTAAAAGGAGTAGCTTCAAGATTAATGTCAAATTCTAAACTTACTACTAGATTGATAACAAGGTCTCACCAGTTTACTATTAAATTAGCTAGATGCAACCCTATGTTCGTATTTTCCACCTGTGGAACTCCCTTCCGTTTACTTGCTTCCCTGCAATCTACAACCTTCACAAATTTAAATTCGATGCCAGTCGCCATCTTCTGTCTTCTTTGATCTTATTTCATCTCTCCGTTCTTCTCCATATTTTTGTCATCATCATTTTTTTCATTAACAGTTTGGAGTTATAGTGTAATTATCGCTTAAATTAAAAGTCAAATGTTTAAAAAAAATCTTAAATAACCTGACTTTACTATCATTTATAAAGTATGTTGAAATCCATGTCTTCAGTCAAAATCCACGGGAGTATAAACATCACTCAGAGTAATTTTTCCCCATTTAAAAATCGCTATGACCACACATTCAATTATTTGCTAATTGTTATGAGAAAACACAACTATTCCTCAGATAATGCTCTCTCCCTCCTATATTAATAAGAGTTAACAAGAAGTTCTTAGGAGTTCTTGTGAAGTTCATAGGTGTTTTTAAAGAGTTTTATTGGAGTTCAGTAGAAATACTAGGCAGTTGATATTAGTCAGCAGTTAGCCGAATACTAAGGAGTCAGCTTACAGTGGAAGATTACCCAGTTCCTAACATTTTGGGTGCATTATGTCGATTAGCAACCGACATAATACTATTATAACCTTCAATGCGAAAACTACTCCCAACACTAATGCAATTGGTAAATTTATGAATCTATCTCTTCTGTCCCCAGTTATCGGTAAATGACAGGCGAGACTGGGTCCTCTAGCCTTGGATTGCAACTGGTCATGCTGTCTTGTCCAGGACAGGCCACTGTTTCTGCGTCCACAGTATATACGTGCCCATACGATCGGAACGGTTTCCGAGTCTCGCGATCATCACAAAATGATGATCATGAAATTATCAGATGAATCCTTAAATTGATCTTATTTTTGCTCATCAGTCTACATTCGTAGTATAATTTTTGAGGAAATATTTCTCATTCTTAATTCCTCTGTTATCATCTGTTGCGCTGTTTTCATATTCATAATCTTGTTCTGCTATCAGCACTTTTCAAGGTCTGCGCTCTGCTCGCTTTTGCATCTGTTTTTTTTCTTTTTCGTTTTTTTTTAGCTGCAAATCTTCCGGGTCATCTCGTCTTTCTGTAACATGCCCGTGCCACTCAAAAACACTTGATTTCAACACCGTAGGTTCCCTGCACACGAGTTTAATAAGGCTACGACTTTACTAAGTGTTATGGTTAAACATACCTATTCCTCAAATAATGTACTCTCCCACCTATATTAATAAGAGTTAACAAGAAGTTCTTAGGAGTTCTTGTGAGGTTCATAGGTGTTTTTAAAGAGTTTTATTGGAGTTCAGTAGAAATACTCGGCAGTTGATATTAGTCAGCAGTTAGCCGAATACTAAGGAGTCAGCTTACAGTGGAAGATTACCCAGTTCCTAACATTCTGGGTGCGTTATGTCGATTAGCAACCGACATAATACGATTATAACCTTCAATGCGAAAACTACTCCCTCTACGAGTTTAATAAGGCGACGACTTTACTAAGTGTTATGGTTAAACATACCTACTCCTCAGATAATGTACTCTCCCACCTATATTAATAAGAGTTAACAGGAAGTTAACTCGAGAATTTCTTGGGAAGTTCTTAGGGGTTCTGAGAAGTTCTAGAGAGTTCTTTAGAGTTCTATTGGTGTTCAGTAGAACTATTAGTTCCAGTTTGGACATAGTTGAACTAAGGCAGTTGATATTAGTCAGCAGTTAACCGAATACTAAGGAGTCAGCTTACAGTGGACGATTACCAAGTTCCTAACATTTTGAGTGAACTAAGTCGATTAGCAACCGACATAGCACGATTATAACTTTCAGTGCGAAAACTTCTCCACAACACTATGAATAACTGACCACTATTAAGGCTTTTCTCTGTCCCGCTTTCTTTTAATATGCTCTGTCATTAACAAAATTAATGAGGCCTCTTTTTTAATTGTGTGCCCTGTAAGTATCAACTTCCTATTCCTAGTGTTAAATATGAGTGTTCTTTTCTTTTTTGTCTCCATTTTTCTTAAATATTCGTTGTTGCTCACATGATCAGTTCATGGCATTCTTAACCACCTTCTGTAGAACCAAAAGTCCTGCATAATGTTTCAGAATCTCTGTGGAAGTTGTTCAGCATTCGTTGCCATAAAGGAGGATCGATTTTACATAATCTTGTAGCACATTTTGTTTAAGATGAATTTTCTAATGCCATGTGTTTTCACGCTTTCAAAATTTCTTTCTTTGTTAAAGATAGGGACAACTTTTTTCGATCGGTGCACCGCATGAAATATACCTCATTATAAGCGAGTCGCGCTACTAAAATAAATTCAGTGGAATTTTTCGTTGAAAGTCGGGCACCCCCTGTGAGCATAATAACACTATGACGCAAATCAATTCCGCCATAAATATGGAAACTGCTTACTGTACTGCATGGCATAAGCATCCAAACCGCCACTTCGATCATTTCAAAGCGATTAAATGTCAATCAGAAAACAGTGAAGACGATACGGAATAAGTTAAATGACTCTATAAAGGTTTTAGCACTGATCACATGCTTCTTGCTGTTTTGTTCCTTTTGCCTTCAATATGTTCAAACCAAGTTTTCTAACTGTGTACTCTCTACAACTTTCTCTTTCTAGTGTTAAATATGTTTCCTTTTTTCGGATGTGCGTTGTGGTGCAGTGGATATCGGCTCGGAACGATAAATCAGGGAGCCGAGTTCGAATTCCAGTTGAATTCCCTGCATTCACTTACGCGCAAATACCCTTGGGAAAGGTATTAATCCGTCTCTTCCTTCCAGTTATGGATTAAATAATAGGACAGATTGGGTTCTATAGCCTTGGCTGGCAACCAGTCTACTGCAGAAAGCAATGGCAACCTATTGCGAGATAATCTTCTGCCCAAGCGTGTTTCAAGTATGACACTTAACTGACTGACTGACTCTCTTCAACTTTCTCTTTTTGGTGTTAAATAGGTTTTCTTTTTGTTTCCATTTTTTCTTCAACTTCGTCATTGCTCACATGTTCAGTCCATGATATTCTCAGCACTTTTCCGTGCAACCATATTTCTGTTACCTTTTGTGGACCCAGAATAGGTCCGGAAGAAAACTCGAACACGGGAATTAGTGAAACATATATATTATACGGAAAACAAATACAAGAGTGTTACACGTCAGTCTGACTGCCAAGTATTATACCGGGGTGAGTTACCCAACTCAACTCCATCCTGAGAGGCATATTCTCCCGGTATTCATAACAATAGGAAGAGTCCATTATAGTCCAAAAAGGGTAGGTCCCATAACATTACCTCAAGACTGTAAGGAGATTATTCACTGCTATAAATAAGAACGAGTAGATAGACTAAACTATCGCCCGGTTCACACTCCACCCACATCTATTGACCAGGTGAAGAGGCTCATCCCTTGTTTCCTGTTTAGGATGCGGTTTCCGGCTTTCTCTTTTCCATTCTTTTTACCCTTACGTAGCCCCCTGCGCATCAGTGGCGTTATCGCCTTGCTTGGGGTGATATGATTAAAAAAAAAAAAAAAATATCAGTTAAGTAGTCACTCTTTTCTTTGTTTCTATCTAGCATTTCCTGTTTCTTAATATATTGCTTAGCTTTTGGAAGCTATTTTTCGCTGTGTGTAAAAGAGCGCTTACACTCAAATCCCTCTTCCAGAAATATGTAAATTGCTTGCTGTGCTGCTTGACATTAGCTTCGAAGTCTCCATTCCAAATATCGCATAACATTTAAGTAGTCACTCTTTTCTTTTCCTTCTAACTAGCATTTCAATGTTTCTTCATACTTTGCTTCACTTTGGAAGCCATTTTTCGCTATTCCAATGCGACTTCGGATTTCGGTCTCTCATTTTGAAATCTTTTATGGAATATTATGTCTATTACTGCTGGGTTGGTTCTTTCGTCTAAACATCCAAAACTTGTTGAATAGCTTTCGGCGCTGAAATAAATAGGCAAAGAGAAATGGAAAGATACAGAGACACTAGAGGGACAGTTTGGACACTGATTTTATTTTTGGTTCGAACGACCTCTTGTTGGGGAAATTTCTTCCCGAACAGTTTGGCACGTCTTTACCATCTAAAGTCTAACAGAGAAAGAGATAGAGTTTATTTTTGGCTCCAGGAGGCCTCTCTTTTTGCGCATGCGTCAATTGTCTTTCCTGTCAGAGGACTCCCGGGAGATTTTTATGTTTATTTTCTTTTATACTTTTATTTTATTTTGTATTTTTAATTTATTTCGTAGTTTTTATTTTATTCTGTATTTTTATTTTATTTAGTGTTTTTTATTTTATTTCGTATTTTTGTTTAATCCCTACGCTTTCCTAAATACACTTAAATGTGAAATATTGTACTTAAATGTGAAATATTGTACTTGCATCTCCAATATTAATTAATATGTGGTTATACCGACCGAGCAAAAGTGATGTACCGGATGCTTGCACCCTCACAACCAAAAAGTAAATGACCAAAAGTCATCGGTGCGCAGCCGGATTCGCGCAAATGTTCAGACTGAAAAAGAAAATTAATTAAATATTAAATTTCCAGTTCGCCAGCCTACGCGAATTTTATTTATCAGCCAATGGGAAGACCAGAATCAAATACGTATATGAATTCCCAAATGATCTGCTGCGACCCAAAAAGAAGATATAAAAGGCCGATACAGAAAGCATCGCCAGACAGACCCACACGGACTGACTCGAGGGAGAGGAGTGTAATCAGTATCCCCTTGACCTACATAAGTGGCTTACTATGCTAGCCTCCCTTCCTTCTCATCTTATCTTTCGCTGTATCAAAACTACTTACTGACCTAAGCAGCGAATGCATCAAAGACATTTCTTATTTACAGCGCTCCCACATTCCTAAGCATTAATTCTCTTTTCAGCATTTTATTGCTATGAACATTTTAACGTCCTTACGACCCATATGTAAAGGATTACTTTAACTGTAAAAACCTTAATTGATATGTGTATATATAAAATGTTATTTTTCAACTCAATTTGCTTTTCTTGATTTATAATCATTTTATGACTTATAGTGGGCTATCGACAACGAGGCCAAATTCCGTTAATCTACAACAACATAATACTACCTTTCATTAGAACGGACCCCCTCTATAAACTGGAAAAGAATGGATAACCCACTATAGATATCATGCAACTATGTATGACTAGAGTAAATATATCTTTACATCGCGGCGGACAATTAAAATTTTGCGAATAGCAAAAGAAAAGTAAAAAAGCAAACGAAAGAACCCGGATAAAGTAAGCGTTTCGATTATTTAACGTTCTTTTAAAAAAAATCAACGTCTTCACAAAAAAAAAATAGAGTTGTCACTATAAATACAACTAAATGTAAACTTAATCAATTGATTTCATATAAATTATATGAAAAGAGCGTGCTATTTTTTTTTTTCTTTGGTTTTTATTTCTTTTAAATCTTATGAATATTTTTTACTTTCCCTTCGTCTTCTCCAATGGATCGAACATTTTTTTTTTCTTTCAGTGTTTATTCAAATTATACGTGTGAACAACTCCGACATACACTCTTCCGGTGTTTACATTCTGCACATCAGTTAATTTTTTGAAGGATTGTTTTAGCCAACGTTCGTCTCTCTCTCTTTGCTTCTCAAGTTTTCTTTACAAAATATTTCATAAAATTCTCTCTATAATTTCTCAACTCGTTTTTCTTCTTTTTTTTTTCCTTTCCTTTCGTCTCTTCTTGAATTTACACTATTCACACGGAGACGATTGTCTTAATCATTGTTGATAAGGACAACGAGGTGAGCAATAATCCGCATAAAAACAATAATTCTTCTTCTTCTTCTATGTGCCCTGTCCCTTCAGGACGTAGGCAATCATGTTTTTCCACGTTTCCCTATCCCTGGTGGCTCTGAGCACGCCTTCTCCTGTTACACCATGCAATCCTCGTTCCGTCATCCACCTGATTAGGTCCTTCAAATATGTTATCCGTTGCTTTCTCCTGTCTCTTTTCCCCTCTATCTGGGCGGTTAGTATCAGATTCTCCAGGTCTTCCTTCCTCATTGCATGTCCCAAAAACTTCAGCTGTCTCTTCCTGATGCTCAGTATTACTTTCCTATTCGTTTCCATCATTTTCAAGACCTCATCATTGCTCAAATGCTCGACCCACGATATTCGCAGCATCCTTCTGTAGCACCACATTTCAGTTTCTTCAAGTTTTTCCTTCATCTTTGATGGTATTGTCCAGCATTCATTGCCATATTGAAGGACGGACAGTACGTAGCAATCCAGTACTCTCTTCCTAGTTTCTAGCGAAATTGTCCTGTTTCTTAATACCTTAGTCAACTTCTGGAATGCTTCCTTCTCCATGCCAATTCGCTTTCAGATCTCTGTGTCGCACTTTCCGTCTTCTGTTATAACGCTTCCCAGGTATTTAAATGTTTGTACTTGCTTGATTCTGGTATTCCCGACCTGTATTTGGCATTTTGGGCTGATGACCATGCATTCGGTTTTCGTGCAGTTTATTTCTAGTCCTACCTTGTTACTTTCTTCTGCTACCTTCTGTAGGAGGTCTTGTAGTTTCCGTTCTGTGTCTGCTATCAGCACTGTATCATCTGCGTACCTTAGGTTGTTTAAATTGTAGCCTCCGATTACGAATCCAGGCATAATATCTAGGGTCCTCAAAATATTCTCGCTGTACAAGTTGAACAGATCCGGTGAAAAGACACATCCCTGTCTTATGCCCTTTTCTATCATTGTATATCTATCTACTCAATTCATTACCTGTCTGTATTCAAGCGGTTTGCTGCCAGGAAAGTTATTGATTACTCTGAAGTCTTTCCCAAATATGTCCAGGCTGCCGAGCATCTCTATCAGTTCTTTGTGGCTTATTTTGTCAAACGCCTTCGCATAATCAATAAAGCAGAGGTATAAGTGCTTCCTCATTTGTATTGCTCTTTCGGAGAGCATTCTAATAAATACTTATCCCAAAAATTCAGACAGAAAATATCTCGTCTATTTGCTGTCTTATTCTATCGTTTTTTGTTTTGTTTTTTTTTCTTTTTTTTTTCTTTTTGTTCCTTTTCTATTTTTGTCTCCTTTTCTTTACTTTTTGCTGCTTGTATTTTTCTAAATAATCTAAAAAATAGTGTTTTTTTTATTCTCTCTTTTTTCCCTTCATTTAATTTTCTTTTACTCACTTTCTATCTACTCTCTTTTCTTTCTCTAAAATGTTTCCTTTTCATTCTCCTTCTGGTTCTGAGCATGACGATAAATAGCATCCGGCAGCAAGGCCTCTAATTGGGAAGTTGTGAGGAGCATAGATCCACCTCTTAATTGCTGTTGTTCCCAGGTCCACCTTTCATTCTCTTTCCCTTTCTCAAAATCACTTTTCTTTACTTGCTTTATCGGTTGTTTTCTTTCTTTTTTCTTCACCCCATAATTTTCTTTTACTTCTTTCTTTTATGCTTTTCGTTTCCTCTCTTTCTTCTCAGATATACTGTTCCCTTTCTTTTTATCTCCCTTATTTTCTCGCTTCTTCTCTTTGCATCATTCCATCTTATAATTTCTTCTATTTTTTTATCATTTCACCTCAAGCAAGGCATTCCACTGCCTCTATTGCGCAGGGGGTTACATCGGGGAAGGTGTTGAGAAAGAGCGATTGGATATAAGAAATGTCAGAAGGAGGCTGATAGACGGGTAAGGATGTAGATGGGGAGAATGTTTGAAAGAATGGATGCGAGTTAGTGTGTTAAGAGGTGTCTCTATTGACCTTAAATTTAAACTCCTGGAGATTGTAGCTGTCGGGGAAGCAGTCATGTGGAAGGGAGTTTCACAGGCGGGAAGTGCGAGAAAGAAGCTGTTGAAGAAGAAACTGCGGTTACATTTTATCATTTTCACTGCAAAAGGGTGGGACCTACTTGCCAATCTAGTATCTCGTGCGAATTCGTACCTAAGGGTCACCAGTGATCTCAGTTCATCGGAGCAGAATCCGTAAAAGTCGTTTCCTTTCTTTATATCTATTTTTCGTTCTGTTTTTTCTTATTCACTTTCTTTTTTCTTTTTTCTTTTTTTTTTCACTTTTCTTGTTCCTTTTTTTTATCTTTCCTATTTCTCTCCTTTTCATGCTTTCTCTTTTCGGTTTTCCAGTTTTATTCCCCTTTTTTATATCTTTTCTTTTTCTTCAGTCTTCTTTCTTTCATTCTTTCTTTTACTTTTTGCTTATTCTTGCCTTTTGCCAGATTCTAAGTATTTAAGCAGATGTTTATTTCTATGTTTGCGTGCGGCCATTAACTCACTTCTTTAGTTTAATAAATTAGGGTTATTTAGTCGTTTAAAGATAAATGACAAGTTTTTCTAAAAGGCATAAATTACATGTATTTTCTATTCCATTATAAGATTTGGTTTGAAAATAGACTACATACCACTGTTATATTACATTGTCACTGTTTTATTAACACCAAATAAATATTTGTATATCGTTGTGTATCTACGTAGATACACATATGTATACTTATTTACATCTCCATACGTACGTACATACATACATACATACATATATATATATATATATATATATATATATGATTGGAGTAGATAGACTAAACTATCGCCCGGTTCATACTCCACCCACGTCTATTGAACAGGTGAAGAGGCTCATCCCTTGTTTCCTGTTTAGGATGCGGTTTCCGGTTTTCTCTTTTCCAATCTTTTCACTCCTATGTAGTCCCCTGCACATCAGTGGCGTTACCACCTTGCTCGGGGTGATATGATTAATATATATATATATATATATATATATATATTAAAGAAACTTGGTTATAAACAACCGACAATTTTAAATAAATTGTTTGAACATTATTTTTGATCGATACTCGTATTTAAGCAGATATTCTGTTTTTTGAATAAACAGTATTATATATTTATCTCTACTGGCCTGATTATTTACGATAGATTTTTATTACGTAAATGTGTGTCATTCGGCAGGATTTGTGGTCGAGCGGTCGAAGACGTTGCCAGATCAAATGGTAGCTTCCCCTATGAAGATAGGTTTTTGTGAACTAATCCAGCAACCATCTTAGAATTTAGATGTTTTACGGAGCAAATGTAAAGAATCGGCTCCGTTGGCCTAAAAGTGCGAAAGATAAAAATTGCTGAACTTAAACTCAAAAAGTATGTGTCGACCTGGCTTCCCTGTAGATATATGTCCCTAGAAAGTTTGAATGGCGTAGCTCAAAAAATGTAGGCGGGCATAGCTTACAGTCATACAGACTCACAGATTGCCATATATATATATATATATATATATATATATATTATGGCGTTAAAGGCGGGAATTTTTTATTACTAAAGGCCATGATAAATTTTAAAATAAAATAAACACCAGTCGACCTGTGCGATGGATTTCAGTGTGAACTGATTCTCCTTTTTAGCCAGAGTACACTCGTAATTTTATCTAAAGATGTTGGAGACGCTGTTTATCAGGTCGAGGCGAGACCTGATAAACAAACAGACTGTTTGCTTGGGCTTGCTTTGCTGTTTCTCTAGGATCTTTAGATGTTATAACTTTTATTTTCTCCTGTTCATTCATTCACGTCATCCGCAACAGACTTTTTCTTTCTTTAATAATTTGTTTCTATCGTTTACAGTTCTGACAGGAGGGGCGAAACCGGTCGACTTGTGTTTTCTTGTTTTTAAAATTTTTCATGGCCTTTAGTAATAAAAAATTTCTCACCTTTAACGCCACAATACATTTTGTACCGTCAAGCACACACACACACGCACACATATAAGTAAAAGTAAATAACTTAAAGAGCCAACAAACCTACCAAGGTTTCACCTAACCGGATCTTCAGGGAAGGTTATATATATATATATATATATATATATATATATATATATTATAAGCGTTTCACCCAGAGTAAGGCATGTCACTGCCACTACTGCGCAGGGGGCTACATAGAGTGGAGAAAGGCTGATTAAATATAGGAAATGACAGAGGGTGGGTGATAGGCGGGTAAGGATACCGAGAATGAGGGTTGGGTAGATGAGAGTGTTATGAGAATAGTTGGGAGTTAGTGTGATAGGAGGTGTCTATTGACCCTACATTTAAACACCTGGAGATTGTAATTGTCGGGAAAGCAGACTTGTGGAAGGGAGTTCCACAGGCGGGAAGCGCGAGAAAAGAAGCTGTTGGAGTAGAATTTACGGTTACATCTTATTTGTTTAACTGTAAAAGGGTGGGACCTAGTTGCTAATCTAGTATCTCGTGTGAATTCCTGCTTAGGCGGCACCAGTGATCTAAGCTCATCGGAGCAGAAGCCATGAAAGTACTTGTAGAAGAGGCACGGGGAAGCCACATCACGCCGGTGAGAGAGCGGCTGCAGCCGGTCTGCCAAGTCAGTATCCAACACGTTACAGATCCTCCTTTGTATTTTGTCAAGAAGCCCAAGGAGAGCAGCAGGGGCAGCCGACCAGATATGGCAGCAATATTCAATACACGGGCGGATGGTAGATTTGTATATGTGCAGAATAGATTCAGGTGGGAAAAATTTCCGGGCCCTGCACAGGGATCCCACTTTCATAGCAGCAGATATATATATATATATTGGTGAAACCTTGGTAGGTTCGTTGGCTCTTTAGGTTATTTACTTTTACTTTCTCTGCTCTGCTTACATATTGAGCGCTTTTTTGTTTTTGATTATTAGTCTCGGGATTTTTCTTTGGGCTACGTACTTTGACGGATGTTCACGTGCTTAGCTCTTTCTTTTTTTATAACCATTTTTTCCTTTCGCGTGTATGCTCGGAAGGTTGTTCGAAACGAGTATAGTGATAAGTTTACATATATATATATATATATATATATATATATCCAGGTGAAGAGAACTAACAGCTCTCCGGCATTTAAAAAGTGCTCAATACAACATAAATCGTAAAGCATCATTTGATAAAATTTGTTCTTAATTAAAATTAATTTAATTTACATTGCGACACGGAAATTTCTATGTTTCGAGGTGTTACCTCCTCATCAGACAACGTTAATAATTGTGAAAAAATGATTTAAATTTGAATGTAGAAATCAATACCTTTTTTATTTAAATAGAGTGAAATCAGAAAAAAATTAAATTTTGTCTGTGTTTAATTTAACTAGTCAGAATGATGTTCAAATTTTAAATTCAAAAATATAGGTTATAAGTTGGGGGATACATGTGAGAGAGAGAGAGAGAGGTATCGATGTAAATAAGTATACATATGTGTGTACTTGCGTGTATAGTCATATATACGCTTATTTATATCCATACTTACATAAATAGAGAGAGAGAAACCGATTATGTACGTATATATATATATATGTTTTAGAACATGTACATTAATTTTTAATATATGTCCTCGACAATCATACGTTTGTTTCAACGTTGGGTACGTTTCTTCCGGAGTTAAAAGCAAAACTGAATTAGTTTGCTCCCTATATTTGGTTCATTGTTGTTGTGGGAGGTTGGTTGGGGTTATTGATAATGAAGGGAATGTGTCTTCTAGAGTTTTGAAGAGCCTGGTGTGTAAGTGCTAAATTGTTGATGAATGATATTATCTGTTGGAGTGTACGTTTTTATCTGTCGGGTATATCTTTTGGTTAGAATTTCGCAGAGACTGGTGTGTGTGGGGGGTTTATTTCTCGGTCAGTTTTTTGTGTTTGCGAAATTCTAACTAAAAGATATACCCGACAGATAAAAACGTACACTCCAACAGATAATACCATTAATCAACAATTTAGCACTTACACACCGGGCTCTTCAAAACTCTAGAAGACACATTCCCTTCATTATCAATAACCCCAACCAACCTCCCACAACAACAATGAACCAAATATAGGGAGCAGACGATTTCAGTTTTGCTTTTACCTCCCGAAGAAATGTACCCAACGTTGAAACAAACATATGATTGTCGAGGACATATATTAAAAAATAATGTACATGTTCTAAAACATAATTTATAATAAATATTCACAGCTCTATACATCATATATCGAGGACTGTTTTAAATTAATGTTTTGGATGGAAAAAATTCTTTCTTCGTTCTGTACCCACTCGGATATATATATATATATATATATATATATATATATTCATAGAATATTCATAACACGAATATTTTATAATATCACTACAAAAGTAGCTATTTAGTATCAACACTACTTGTGTCTTATCAAGTGATGAGATTTATTTCAAGTAAAAGAGGTTTTAAATATTAAAAACAAGCCAAACCCCCTTAATCAGCGAGGCATTGTTGCATAGACCGTGTGGGCCAGTCAGAATAAAGTAACTTCTAATTTGAAGAATATGTAAGCAGACTCAAAAAACTATTTTGGGGGGCATTAATATTAATATTTGATTAAACTGAGATCAGCATTATGAATTGACTATTAGATTCACTTTATTTTTATTGCGAATTTTAAATTCTAAGTTTAACGAAAATTAGTAGATTTAGAAATTTATTCATATATTAAACGAGGAAAAGACATGAACGCACACATATAAATTTACAAACATCCACACATGGAGAAATAGACGAGTATAGAAACATACAGAAATTAATATACGCACGCATATATACATACCCTAATTTAAAAATTTTATTTTTATCGACTTGTGAATTTGTCTGCTAAATTTTAAAGCTAGGTTTGGAAAATAGACTGTTACATGTATCCAACATTGTAGCGACTACAATATTGCATATATGTAAAAGCGAATTCGTAAGATGGCTTTAAATAAACAAGATCAGGGCAGACACAATCATATTTCAATTTTATATATATATATATAAAATTGAAATATGTGACGTCATAGAACTGCATTGCAAATTTGCGAACTGCGTTTATTATTTTTGGTAACTATTGCCGTTGCCTAGCGGAGTTTTATGTCAACACAAAATAAAATCGTCGCTGATTGTGGATGTTATTGTGTTACCGTCTTAATAACCTCCCTGAAGATGGCTCATGTGAGCCGAAAGCTTAGAACCAACTTAATAAAAATTTATCCAAATGTTGGAGAATTTTTGTCTTTATTTTTAACTGAAATTAAAGCAAAAATACGACGTTTAGGACGGCTCAGGATTAAACATAATAGACATTTATTGTCTCTTATATTTAACTGTATATGTTTAGAAAATTATTTGCTGCCTCGATGCACTATATATATATATATGTGTGTGTGTGTGTGTATTTATTTATAGACAACATGTATAATAATAGTATACACGATAAAATGTCTACTTTCTTCTATCGAACGCCCGTAGCGCAGAGGTAGAATCGCCGACTGAGGCCAATTCGGTCGGGTTTCAATCCTGGATAAAAGTCGATCGGCTGTTTAACCGTACTGATTAGCGGTGATACAGCGAAACAGACCTGTCTGCGGATGACTATATATATATATATATGTAAAAGCATTTGTATAGCTCGTTGTTTCGTTACTTGAGATAATTTATTAGTAAATTTTTATATACATATATATAGATATGCGTGTTTGCGTATGTTTCTACTTGTGCCATTAAGAAAAACTCAGCTATCTCAGCCACATAGCAGGCAGGGTGCGCACCACGCGCGAATGTACAGCCAATTGCGTGTATCTTCTTTTATTTTCTTTAATATCTCTCTATTATTTCTCTTTGCCTCTTCCACTTTTCACACACACACATAAACACACACACACTCTATATCTCTTACTCTCTTTAATTCTCTTTCTCTCGCTCTCTCTCTCTTTTTCTTTCTCTCTCACTTTCTATCTTTATCTCTCTCCCTCTCTCTCTCTCGCTTTTTTTTCCGGTATTCGTTTCTCTGTCATTCTATTTCTGATATTTTTTTTTCATCTTTTCGCTTCTTTCGTTTTTTTTTTTTTACTTTCTTTATTTTTGAAATTCTATCAGAGCCTGTGGAATACAAATAAAAAGGAATTCTAATTTGGTGAGTATATTTAATTATCATATTTCCAGGCCACCATTGGGCAAGCTGCAGCATCTGTCATGTTTCTCGAGGGTATGCCAAGAGGTTTCTATCATTTCAGAAAATGTGATTGTCGCTAAACTTTGCAGAAATTCTTGAAAATTAAGCAAAGCATCTGAAACGATTACACAACATAGCATGACAACTTTTGAGGCGTCAGTGATTTAAATATTACTTAAATAACACTTACTTCAATTTCTATCGATATTCTTCATATATATATATATATATATATATATATATATACATATATATATACATATATATATATATATATACATATACATATACATATATATATATATATATATATATACATATACATATACATATACATATACATATATATATACATATACATATACATATATATATATATATATATGTATGTATATATATATATATATATATATATATATATATACAAAAATCTAGAGTGAGCCAAAACCTACCGCGGTTTCACACTACGGATCGTCAGGGCAAAGGCTGATCCGTAGTGTGAAACGGCGGTAGGTTTTGGCTCACTCTAGATTTTTGTGTGTTTTTGCTCTACTATTGTATCTTTTCTTTCGTACTTTGTATTGAGCACTTTTTCTTGTGTTTGGTTCCGTTTGGGTTTTTTTCTTTACTGCGGAGTATTGAATGTTTTGTTCTTGTTCCGCGGGTTTCTTTTTTTCTCCCCATTTATCCGACGTCTTAGTGCACCGGATTGTAACGGATTTAGGTTCTGCTGTTTGTTAATGGTTTTTTCGGAGGTTTATTTTAGTATAAATTTACGACCGGCATACTTACAGAGTCTATGTAGTTATTATATATATATATATATATATATATATATACACATACATGGTGTGTGTTTTTGCTCTACTATTGTATCTTTTCTTTCGTACTTTGTATTGAGCACTTTTTCTTGTGCTTGGTTCCGTTTGGGGTTTTTTCTTTACTGCGGAGTATTGAATGTTTTGTTCTTGTTCCGCGGGTTTCTTTTTTTTCCCCCCCATTTATCCGACGTCTTAGTACACCGGATTGTAACGGATTTAGGTTCTGTTTGTTAATGGTTTTTTTCGGAGGTTTATTTTAGTATAAATTTACGGCCTGCATACTTACAGAGTCTATTTAGTTATTATTATTATTATTATTATTATTATTATTATTATTATATATATATAAACATATATATATATATATATATATATATAAATGCAAACTTATCACTATACTCGTTTCGAAAAACCCTCTGCGTATATATTCGGAAGGACAAATGGTTGTAAAAAAAAAGGAGCTAAGCACATGAACATCAGCCAAAGCGATTTAGACCGAGCCAGTTCGTAGCCCAAGGAAAAAAACCGAAACGAGTAATCAATAACAAAAAAGCACTCAATACGTAAGCAGAGCAGAATAAGTAAATTAACCAAGTGAGCCAACCGTCCCTGAAGATCCGTTTAGGTGAAACCATGGTGGGTTTGTTGGCACACTAGGTTAATTTAGTTAATTTACTTATATATATATATATATATATATATATATATATTAGGAAAATTCTGTTACATGCTTGAAGCATTGTGTACATTAGGAGTATGGTTATGTCTTGAATTCTATCACAATGAAGGCTTTAACAATGCGTTTAGTAAAAAAAGGAAGGTAAAGAAGGTTTGGGGATTTACCTATTTATTATACATTAATATTCGAGCTCAAAATCTCGTCTTCAGAATAGTAGGAGAACTTGTTTCCGAGTTCCTCCGTGAACCGTGCCTTTCAACCTATGGTCCTCCTTCGCTGCTACTGCTGTCGTTAATCTTAGTGAGTGTGTGTGTATGTAAGTGTGTTGGAGCATGTATGTTATATATATGTGTGATTGATAGTTGGTGCCGTTTGCTTTAATTTATGGTTTATCTAAGTATGCGTTGACCTGACCGATAGTATGACCTTTGACAAGGTGGTAGTGGGCTTCGTTTCATGACTTAGTTTTATTGTTACATAATTTTTTTGCCAGCTTCTATTCGTTTTCGTGTGTTCTCGTGTGTTCGTGTGCATGAGTGTGGCAGAGGAGAAAAAATAAAATAAAATAAAACACAAGAAGTATACGCACAAACACACACAGGCACGGTTCACGGAGGAACTCGAAAACAAGCTCTCTAACATTCTGAAGATGAGATTTTGATCTCGAAACATTAATGTATAATAAAATTGGAGTAGATAGACTAAACTATCGCCCGGTTCACACTCCACCCACGTCTATTGAACAGGTGAAGAGGCTCATCCCTTGTTCCTTGTTTAGGATGTGGTTTCTGGCTTTCTCTTTTCCAATCTTTTCACTATTTTCTTTTTTTTCTTTCTCAATTGGAGTAGATAGACTAAACTATCGCCCGGTTCACACTCCACCCACATCTATTGAACAGGTGAAGATGCTCATCCCTTGTTTTTTGTTTAGGATGTGGTTTCCGGCTTTCTATTTTCCAATCTTTTCACTCTTTTCTTTTTTTTCTTTCTCAATTGGAGTAGATAGACTAAACTATCGCCCGGTTCACACTCCACCCACGTCTATTGAACAGGTAAAGAGGCTCATCCCTTGTTCCTTGTTTAGGATGTGGTTTCTGGCTTTCTCTTTTCCAATCTTTTCACTATTTTCTTTTTTTTCTTTCTCAATTGGAGTAGATAGACTAAACTATCGCCCGGTTCACACTCCACCCACGTCTATTGAACAGGTGAAGTGGCTCATCCCTTGTTTCCTGTTTAGGACGCGGTTTCCGGCTTTCTCTTTTCTAATCTTTTTACTCTTACGTAGCCCCCCTGCGCATCAGTGGCGTTATCGCCTTGCTTGGGGTGATATGATTAAAAAAAAAAATAAGTAATACACAAAAATTTCTTTACCTTCCTTTATTTTACTAAACGCATTGTGAAAGCCTTCAAGACCTAACCATACATTTATATTTTTATTGTAAGTGCTTATAATAAAACACAGTTAACTGCAACACAAGAGCCATTGTATTTCCGTACTAGTTTATTAGCACTTTGTCAAGCAGTGAAATATATTTTTCTGTTGAGAATCATTATATATAGAAATTTAAAAACAACACAACTGTTACAATATCCAGTCAATTGGAATTCGGAGGTTTGGGCTCGGTTAACCAAAAGAAAGGAAGCTCATGATGAATAGGGTAATGAGACCTTTTATTAGTTAACCGAGTCAAACACTCTGAATTACATACCCCCCTTAATGGATTGGATATGGTAACAATTGTGTTATTTTAAAAGAAACATATTCTGGTAAACTCCGTAGACTAAATATAGAAAGTTAATCATTTGCTATAAGTTAATCATTTGCTATAAGAAGCCAATCTTACCAGCAACAACTCCCGAGCAAAATCCAAACCATGCAATACCATCATTGTTAATTCCAATTTTTTCTGGATCAATAACTGCGTTGAACAAATTACCACTCCGTTAGCGAGACGGCTAACCTTACATCGCTTGGATAATAATTCCCCAATGGCTCATGTAAACCGATATGATAATTTACGAACACAGCATACTCGTCGAAAACGCAATAATACCTTTAACTGAATAAAAATACTAATGTTTAAAAATAGTAGAAGCTTTTATTAAAAGACAAAAGCAATTATGACAAAATCAACTACGCAGACCGGAATAATTAACCAACTCTATTCGGTCTTTAAATAAGTTTACTTTTGAAAAAATTACGCACCATTTCCTACTGCACAACTAAAATCAGTGGAAAATGATGAAAGATTAGACGAAAACCCTCGGATCAAATACCTATTTGGGCAATTTCTACACGCACTAGTTTCAAGAAAGAATTCACAAATTGGCAAATATAAAAATATAATAAAAATTGGACAGAAATTCCTTGTCAGTTATTTTTAATGAAATGTATATATATATATATATATTACCCACCTAGGGGTCATTGAGTAAATTCAACGGAGAATCCACAATGTGATCGATCCCGACTTGGCCAATCAGATACAGTCATTATCCTACCGGCGCACTATGCCTTCCCTGTGCCTCTTCTACAAGTACATAGATAAACTTAACTCACTGATGCCCCCTATATATCAATTTACTCGAGCCACAAGATTAGCAACTAGGTCCCACTCTTTTACTGTGAAACCAATAAAATGTAAACGCAAATTCTACTCCCTCAGCTTCTTTTCGCGTACTTCCTGCCTGTGGGTTTCCCTTCCATTTACTTGTTTCTCCGACAGCTACAATGTCCAAGAATTTAAATGGAAAGTCAACAGTCATCTCCTATCTTACTAACTTGCATCCTCTCTCTCATGGTCTCATCTCATTTCTTCAGTATTCTCATCCTACTATAACACACTTCTTGACACCCACTCTATTCTGTCACTAATTCTCATAGCTTTTCTCCTATGTAATTCCCAGCAAAACACAAAACAGTGGCAGTATAATACCTTGCTTGGGGCGATAAGATTATATATATATATATATATATATATATATATATATTAATGCAGGTTTCATTGAATAATATAGACAAGTTTTGTCTATTAATTTTGTGTACGATCCGTTCATACCGTCTGATATACTTGATGGTGATGTTAAAAGACAACAAAAAATCACAGTATTTGTTGAATTTTTTATCGGGTCTAAGCTATATATATATATATATATATATGAAACAACAGTATATTTTATATATCAAAAGACAGCATTGAGTATATTTTAAGTTAATGAAAAAGGTTTCAAAATAAGTGTTTCAAAATAAGTGTTTGGAATTACTAGAAGATTTCGTGCATGCACATGTGTAGTTAACAAACCCTGTCTGATGAAATCTTAGGGGTTGAAATGCGCCACTAGTAAGCATTTTTGTTTTGTCTTAAAATATACTCACATATATATATATATATATATATATATATATATATATAATTATGAATTAATTGTACATTGTGACATATCTATTATATTAAGCAATGTTTATAATAAAATAATTGCCGGAGTACTCAAAATAGTAAAACCTTGAGTCCTCTTCACTTGGATTTATAAATAAACATATATATATATATATATATATATATATTATACAACAATTTTTTATAAATATATGATAAAATATATATTTTTTTAAATATACGATAAATAATATTTTTTTATATATGATAAAGTGTAATTTTTGAAATATATGATACAATATAGTTTTTTTTAAATATATTATGAAATATAGTTTTTGAAATATACGATAAAATATAGTTCTTTCTTAAATATCTAATCTAAATCTAAACTTATTTATAAATGGAACTGTGTGTGTGTGTGTGTGTGTGTGTGTGTGTGTGTGTGTGTGTCCATTATCTATAGACTCCGAAATGGCTGAACCGATTTTCTTGAAAATTTACACAGTTGTACTATAAGCGTCTGCGAGTGTTCTTAGTTAGGCTTTGATCCGAGTTACCCCCGATAAATATCGAAAATCGATAATCGAAAGATTCGGGTTATAGAACGAGTGATCCGATTTTAATCAAATTTGATACACTCATGCACAAAGACATAAGAAAAGATATTCAGAAATTTCAAGGTTGCAGTTCTTACAAAGACTTACACGAAAGACTAAAAAGCAATAGTTGTTTCCAGTTAAAGCGAAACCGTAGACTGAAAGAAAAATGAATGGATGTAAGTCAAATTTTGATTTCCTGGTATTGATATCAAATAAGTTTTTTTTTTTCATCGTAAACTGAAATTTGAAGGTTAAATAAGTCCTCTGAGTAAATGGTATAATGGCTGAGACTAAGAACTACAATTATACCTACATAGAGCCAAACCCGAAGCAAAAACTAAAATAAAAGGGCTGAAAAAAATAGACAGATGAACAGATACACACAAAAACATTTTGCCTTTTATATATATATATATATATATATATATATATATATATATGTATATATATATATTTAGTATATTGAGGCAGCAAGTAATTTTCTAAACATATGTTGTTAAATATAGGAGACAATGAATGTCTATTATGTTTAATTATGAGCCGTTCTAAACGTCGTATTTTTGCTTTAATTTCAGTTGAAAATAAAGACAAAAATTCTCCAACATTTGGATAATTATTTATTGGTTTTCTTCTAAGCTTTCGGCTCACATGAGCCATCTTCAGAGAGGTTGTTTAAACTGAAATATTATAAAATCCACCATCACCGACGATTTTATTTTGTGTTGACATAAAACTCCGCTTGGCAACGGCAATAGTTACCAAAAATAATAAACGCAGTTCTTAAATTTGCAATGCGGTTTTATGACGTCACACCACGGGATAGCGCGAAATGACAACAAAACCATGTAGTCAAATGCAATGTAATATGTTATTTCCTGTTTTAAAGTTGATTTTATTGAGTGTTGGTTGTTTCGATTTGATGTACATGGCCTCCAATATCTGCAGGTTCCTCTTACTGTGTGTATGAGTAAGGATCACCGTATTGTTGACCAAAATCTGTCTGATATTACCTACATGTTTATGTTTTTCAGAGAAATGTTGTTTAATCGTACTCTGATCAGAAAGATGACATGTAAGTCTACGGGAGAGCGTGGTTGTAGTAAAACCAATATATGTACTAGGTTTTTGATTAGTATCGGAGTCTATAGGTAACGGACACACAGACACACATACACACACACAGACAAAGTTCCATTTATAAATAAGTTTAGCTGTCATTAGGCGTACTTAGTTTTAAATGACTTCCTTAAAACGCTCTTATTTTTTGGTGACAGCTCTCATATCAGCGAGATCTTTTTTTAATCTTGAAACATACAGGGTGTAGGGAATAGTTCAAGATTTACTTGTTTGGTAGTATTGATGGTTCAGAATGGTATTTCGAATCTGGGGAAACTTTATGTATAAATATAGGCTTCTGTGGTATTGATGGTTTAGGATGTTACTTCGAATCTAGAAAAAATTTACAGTAATTCAATACTTAGTGACAAAATAAATCTTTTGTAAACACCGTAAAAAACTCTAAAATCCGCTTTCCAGATATTTCTTACTTCCAGATTTCAAGATCTAAATGTGTGCAAGTCAACCCAGATGTTCCAGTTAAGACGTTTAGTTTTGATTTAGATTGCGTTCTAGAAGGTATATATATATATATATATATATATATATATATATATATATACG
>JBBBDQ010000672.1:1457500-1487500 GCA_037127315.1 Ascarosepion bandense
CCTCGGTCAGAGGTACCAGACAGCCCTTTCGCGGGCATTCTGGAAAATGAAAGAAGAAGGGCTGGATCCTGAAATTAGCTGGAAACTGATAGGTTCAGCCCGTATTCCGAGGAATGTTCGTGATAGGTGCTTGTCGCCTAAATACACCTCTTCAAACAGCCCAAAATCTTAAACGTAAAAAAAGCATTTTAACTCATTTAGTTGTCTATCTTTATAAAATATGAACTCCTATTCCCCCCCCTTCCTAAATATATCATTTCAACACCCTGTAACCCCGCGACTACCAGCTCTGTCCTGTTCTACTTTGTGACCGTTGTTAACCTAAACCCCTCCACAATCTACCCCAGGGCTTTCGCCATTTGGAAAAACCAATGCCGCTGACGTAATGTAGAGTCTCTATTAGAGATCCTATGTCGAAATGTACATCCGGCACCTTTGAATTTTGAAAATTTTCTCTAATTTATATTAGCTCTGTATTCTTAATACATTGAGCTCTCTGAGGTATCACTTTTTAATGTTAAAATTTTTTTAATATTGATTAGGATCAGTTTCTTAGAATTTATATAAAAAAGAAACCTCAACACGTTTTCTTTATCTCTCTCTCTCTCTCTCCCTATATATATATATATATATATATATATGTGTGTGTGTGTGTGTGTGTGCGTGTGTGCATGTATGTATAAATTGGGTATAAATTATAATTGATTTCGACAATCTAGTAAGCTCATTTCCTCAGCCCACGATTTTTTAGTATAAATTTCTTGAAAACATCAAAATTTGTTTTTTTAAATAAAAAACGGAATTCAAGTCACATGGTGCAGCATAGTAATCTTTAGTCTCAATTTATAATGGTCACCAAAGTTAGGAAAGAAAAAGTTCATTGAGCAAAATGAGTGACCATAAAACTATACACCCACCTACATGCACACGAATATGTATACACATATATACTTATATACGTATACACGCATATATATATATATAACCATCCATATATATACTCATACACATATTTAATGAATATACATTCTCTCATATTCCTACACCCACATACTTACCTCTAAAAACCAGATACATACACGTATACACATATATGCATATCTACAAATGCACGTACATCGACAGATATACATACACATGCACACACACACACGTACATATATATATATATATATATATATATATAAATAATAACTAAATAGACTCTGTAAGTATGTAGGCTGTAAATTTATACTAAAATAAACCTTCAAAAAAACCACTAACAAACAGAATCTAATTCCGTTACAATCCGGTGCACTAAGGCGTCGGATAAATGGGGAGAAAAAAAAGAAACCCGCGGAACAAGAACAAAACATTCAATACTCCGCAGCAAAGAAAAAAAAAACCCAAACGGAACCAACCACAAGAAAAAGTGCTCGATACAAAGTACAAAAGAAAATATACAAAAGTAGAGCAAAGACACACAAAAATCTTTGCCCTGACGATCCGTAGTGTGAAACCGCGGTAGGTTTTGGCTCGCTTTAGATTTTTGTATATATATATATATATATATATATGTACACACATCCATCCATGTATACATACACATATTTAATGGATCTATACACTCTCAAATTCATGCATCCACTTATGAAGACCAGACATATACGCGTATAATTAATATTAACACATATACACACAAGTATACAAACAATTTAACATATAGACACAAAAAGATCTAAAGTCATTTACATGCATGAGACAAAGTATCTCTCTACATTTCCAGGCATATATGTCAATTACATCGGATGTTTCACCATATATTGTCAATACTAAAAAATTATCAAAGGATCTTTTATACACAAAAGAAATCTGCAAGTATAATAGAGTGGAGTATACACTCAGCCACATGCACACAAATACGTATACGAAAATATATATTTAGTGTATCGAGGCAGCAAATAATAAGCTTTAAATGATCCTAACACCAAGAGATTTCAATGGAACCTCTCTGAAGATGGCTCATGTGAGCTGAAAGCTTAGAACGAAATTAATAAAAAATTATCCAAATGTTGGAGAATTTTTGTCTTTATTTTCAACTGAAATTAAAGCCAAAATACGACGTTTAGAACGGCTCATGATTAAACATAATAGACATTCATTTTCTCTTATAATTAACAGTACATATTTAGAAAAATATATATACATACCGGCACACACACACATATATATATATATATATATATATATATATATATATATATATATGTATTGTTTTTCTTTAATCCGAAGTGGAAAAGTAGGAGGGTAAATTCCAAGAACCTGATCCTAATCAATATTAAAAATTTATAACATTAAAAAGTGATGCAGGCAGAGAGCTCAATGTATTAAGAATACAGACCCAATATAAATTAGAGAAAATTTTCAAAATTCAAAGGTGTCGAATGTACATTTCGACATAGGATCTCTAATAGAGACTCTACATCACGTCAGCGACATTGTTTCTCCAAATGGCGAATGCCCTGAGTTAGAGTGTGGAGAGGTTTTTGGTTAACAACGGTCACAAAGTGGAAAAGGACAGTGCTGGTAGTCGCGGGGTTACAGGGTGTTGAAATGATATATTTAGGAAGGGGAGGAATAGGAGTTCATATTTTATAAAGATAGACAACTAAATGAGTTAAATTACTTTTTAAAGTTAAGATTTTGGGTTGTTTGAAGAGGTGTATTTAGGCGAGAAGGAATGAGTTTCAATATAAGATTTAAAAATTTATTTGATTAAACTTTTTAGGTAGAAGCGAGTTAAAAGCCAATTACAGGAAGTTATCAGTTTAAAAATTATTAGAGAAAAAATTTTAGAGAAAAAAATATTAGAGAAAACATATATATATATATGTGTGTGTGTGTGTGTGTGTGTGTGTGTGTTAACCAAGGAAAAAGGGGTTTAGTAAAAGAATCCATATTTTCTAAAGATAGGCAATTAAAGGAGCTTGGGATAGGAAGGTAGGGGGGTTAAAATACTTTTTAAGATTAACGTTAGGGTAAAATTAAGATTAAAACTTAAATTGAATCCTTTTAATTTATATTCTAACATCTAGTCAACGGGGATTTAAATTCTAAATTTAAGTATTCGAATAATTTGCCTTGTGGCGGTACTTACTGATGAATTCCCTCCTAAGATTCAGTAGCCGGTGTTGGTGGGGGTATTTTAATATTGAAATTTTTCCCAGTAAACATAGACAGCACCTATCACGAAAATTCCTTGGAATACGGGCTGAACCTATCAGTTTCCAACTAATTTCAGGATCCAGCCCATCTTCTTTCATTTTCCAGAATGCCCGCGAAAGGGCTGTCTGGTACCTTTGACCGGAGTTCGAAAAGGAGTACCTGTGGTTATACAGTCTTTGTTTGAAAGGACCGGCGGACATACCGATATAGGTCCGGAATTCGTTTTTTTTTTTGTTGTTGTTAGATGGAGAAATTCGGGCTTCATAAATCACCTGGGTGGATTTGCATTTTCCCTCCACCGGGCACGCGTCCAAAGAATTACAGTTGCATTCGTTTAGAATTCCGGATTGCGCAAGTTCACCAGAATACTCCTATTATGGGAACTAATGAGGCTGTCCATATTCGGGGTGCAAGAATAACTAATTTTAAGGGTGCGCCTATTAAAAATCTTCGGTAGAGGGTTACTGTTATTAAAATGTTTGTCTATTAACTTGAGAAAATATTTACCAATATTGATGTTAGTTAGTTTACAATAAGTGGGTGTAAACCAAATTATCTTTCTTTTTCTACAGTTTCCTTTATTTTTATTTTTTGATGATTCGGAGTCTATTGTAGGTTTATTATATGTTAACTTGTTCTTATATCCACTTTTTTGAAGGGCCTTATTGTAAATATTTTTACTTGCGTTGAAAGTTTTAATGTTGGATGATAATTGATTGATTCTATTATTCACTATATTGGGTATCTGTTTTATAATATTTTTAGGGTGGTTGGATGAAATATTAATATAAGTGGGGGAACTATTTTCTTTGAGAAATGGTTGGTAGGATCCATCATTTAAGTTAAGGGTGATGTCTAGATAGTTTACAATTTTAAGATTAGAGGTGACTTCGACTATAAAACCAAGGTACTTCAGGGCTCTAATTATTTTTTGTGTATCCTATTTGTGTAGGGCCCATTGGAATTAGGGATAATTATTAATCCATCGTCCCGATATAGGCTTAATTGTTTTGAGTCTAAAAATCTGCTTAGATTATCTAAAATATAAATTCCCACAAGATCTGCCACCTTGGCTGAATCATATGCTCCCATAGGGACGTCAAAAACCTCCCCCGGCCCCTTTGTCCATGTGGAATCATCAAAGGTGAGAATGGATTTTCTGGCCGCAAAGATAATTTCGTAGTCCCTAACCGAAATGTTCACCTAATTTTTAGCAAATCTTAAACAACTCTCAAAAAGGTCCCTTGATATAGAGGAATAGAAATCGACAATATCGAATTTAAGGAAGGTGTATTTAGATTTGTTTTTGATGTTGTCAAACCAGACGTTGAAACAAATATATGATTGTCGAGGACATATATTAAAAAATAATGTACATGTTCTAAAACTAATAATAATAAATAAATAAATAAATAAATAAATATATATATATATATATATATATATGTATATATATATTATGTATAAAAAAGGTTTTAGATTATTACAATGGGTAATACATATTTCACCGCATATTGAGGCTCTTCAGACCCAAATAGTACAAGAGTTGGTCCTCAAAATATCCCCTAATTTTTTTTTTTACATGGACGCTCACACGTCTATATTTAGAATAGACAAAAGAATTTTAGGGGATATTTTGAAAAACAACTATTGTACCTTTTGGGTCTGAAGTGCCACAATATGCGATGAAATATGTATTACCCATTGTAATAATCTTAAATATTTTTAAATTATATTAATCTGTGAAGTTAAATAAATGAATTTAACATTCTTTTGATTTCGTCTCTATCGGAATTTACCTGGATAGTATACCAAGGGTACTACGTTATATTACTGTATATATATATATATATATATATATATATATACAATTACTATATTCTGTACATCTTAATATATGCAAACGGTTTAACAGTTATTAGATTAGAATGCGTAATCGAAGGGCCGAGTGCAAATCCGCACTAAAGACCTTGCAATAAGCATAATGACATCCCTTTTTTCCCCAATCACGGTTTAAGTAGCAAGAAAATTCATATGCAATAAATCTTATGTTTTAACAGTGATAGATGCTATAAGATTTTATCATATAAAGAATTAAATATAAATTACAAAAAAACTGAATGCTTGATCATCAGTCAAAAGAAGAATGAAAATGCCAATTATAGGCTGGGGATACTCAAATTAAGCAGGTACAAAAATTTAAATTCCTGGGAAGTATTCTAATAGAGTACTGAATATGCGGCGCTGAGATCCAAAGACGTATTAGGATGGTCAAGAACGCATTTCAAAAGCTAAGCAGAGTATTCAGAAACAAGAAAACTTTGTTAGAAACATAGAAAAGAGTACCGGACTGCTACGTGGTATCTATTCTCCAATATTGCATCGAATGCTAAACAATCTCCCCAAAGGTGGAGGAAAGAATCCAAGCAACAGATATCATGGACCAAGCGTGTGAGCAAGGACGAAGGTTTTGGAGTGGATGGAAACAAAATGGAAATTTATACTTTGAGCATCAGGAAGAGACAACTGAAGTTCCTGGCATATGCAATAAGGAAGGAGAGCTTAGAGAACCTGATACTGACTGGTCAAATAGAAGGGGAAAGAGACAGAGGAAGGCAGCGGACAATATATTTGCAGGGCCTGATAAGGTGGATGACGAAACAGGGGTTGCGAGGTGTAAAAGGAGCAAACATACTAAGAGCCACAAGGGATAGGAAGACGTGGAGAACCATGATCGCCTACGTCCTGAAGGGACAGGGCACATAGAAGAAGAAGAAGAAGAAGAAGATACTTAACATCAGGAACAAATAGTTGAAACATCAGGAAGTAGTTGAAATTTCTTGGGCACGTAATGAGGAAAGATAGCTTGGAGAATCTGATATTCACAGGTGGGATAAAGGAAAGAGAAAGAGAAAAAACAGCGCTTGGCATACTTCATGGGCTTAAGAAGGGTTTAGGAGCAGTGACAAGAAAATGTATTGAGCGTTACAAGGGAGAGGAATATGTGGCGGGCCATTATTACCTACGTCCTGAATGGACACGGCACATAAAATTTTATGGCGTTTTATACTATGATAAGTGTGTATATTGCGTTTTGGTGGTGTGGATATATGATCGGAAGGATAAATCGGAGAGATGAGTTCGAATTCGAGTTGAATTCGCTTACGCACAAATACCGTCACTTCTCCCTTCAGATATGGGTTAAATACAGCGCAAATTGGGTTCTATAGCCTTGGTTGGCAACCATTCTACCATAGAAAGTAATGACAGCCTAGTGCGAGGAAATGTTTTGCCCTGTTAGTCATGTCTCTTTCGAGACATGATCGCCCAAGCGTGTATCACGTATGGTAATTAAATGACTGACTGACATGTTGTTACGACTTATAATAGTTGTATGTGTTATAAATTCTTTTCTTCTCACTGTGAACAAAGTAGCTTTCAAGTATATTTTTTATGACTCGTAAAATTTATCAGCACATCAACGAAATATAAAACGTATTGAGCTGGTCAAGAAGTTCGTTCAGTTATTAAGTAAACAATTTACCTAATAAAGCGAACGAATTTCTCGGTCAACCCAGTATATTTAAAAAAGATTCATGTATATGCCATCTAAGATTTTTATTAATATTTTTTGTTAGTGTTATAAGCTATTTTTATACAACTAATAGTTTGAAATATTTTTATGTACACCGGAAAACGTATTAAAGAAAAAATAAACACATTATAAATTTATCGAATATTGTACCAGAAGTAAATAAACGTGAAACTGTATATTTTTTTATGTTTAAATATGGCAATCCTGATTAAAAATATTTTGTCTTCAGATTAAAAGATCGGATTTTCTAGAATAGGCCACGATTCTTTGCTCTTATCTAAAATAGGAACCCAAAGGATGATTGATTATTCGATGAAAATGCTTATTTTGAAGTTACTCGTATGTGTAGCAATCGGAAGACATCTTTTTATAAATTTTGTTACCGTTTGTATTTTGTAAAATCAAAACATTTAAATCGAACAAGATTAAGAAAAATTTTTTTACTAAGACTTATGAGCCCTCAAAATATGTTACTGTGCCTAAACACTTGAGATGAATCCTTGCAATGGACACCAGCATTGATAAACTGGAGAAGAGACATGACCAAACATTACCTGAAATTAGAAAAAACATTTTTTTTATAATCATATCACCCCAAGCAAGGCATTTTACTGCCAGTTTTGCAGGGGGTTACATAGGAGGAAAGTTATGAGAAAGAGTGACAGGTTATATGGGGTGTATGGAAGTGGGTAACAGAAGGTTGAATGTGGCCATAAAATGAGGGAACAATTTATATATTGATTGTAATGTAGAATTGATCTCCCACTTTATATCCACATTATAATAATATGGATTTTTTTTTATAATGATATCGCCCCAAGCAAGGCATTTTACTGCCACTGTTTTGCAGGGGGTTACATAGGAGGAAAGTTATGAGAAAGAGTGACAGTGGGTGTCAGGAAGTGGGCAAAAGAAGGATGAGAATACTGATGAGAGTGGAGTGGACGGAGAAATGTCCATGAGAGAGAGAGAGAGAGAGGATGCAGGTCAGTGTGATAGGAGAAGATTATTGACTTTACATTTAAATTCTTGGAGATTGTAGCTGTCAGGGAAGCAAGTAAATAGAAGGGAATTCCACAGGCGGAAGTGCGAGAAAAGAGGCGGATGAGGTAGAATTTGCGTTTACAATTTATTGGTTTCACAGTAAAAGGGTGGGAACTAGTTGCTAGTCTTGATGCTCGAGTAAATTTATATATAAGGGGCACCAGTGAGCTAAGTTCATTGGAGCAGAAGCCATGAAAGTATTTGTGAACATAATTGAATCTTTGAAAAAGTATTTGACCCATTAAAATTAATTTTGTAAATAGCGTTAAATGAAGTTTTCGGAAGGAAGGTCAAATTTCATTTTTTTTTTTTTGCATGTGAAAAGTTAATACTATATAAATAAAACGGATTATATTGTTTTATTTAGGATTCGAATTTTATTTTCAAAACAGATACATGAAAACAAATGAGATTAGGCGACACTTATGCTTTCTAAAAAGGACATACCGTCTCATTAATGAAAAATGATATATTCAGATGAATGTCAACACGCTCCCTCCCCAGCAACACTTTAAAAATAGACAAATACAAGAAACTTCGAATTAATCCAAAACTTACAAGGCGGAGACAAAAAACATTCAGGGATGAATTTCAAATGTTTCCAGTTTTTCTTTAATACCGAATGTTTAACTCTTTTCTATTAGTTTTTTAAAAGGCAGCTCAAAATAAAAAACCTCATATTCTTTATTTGGTCCATATCTATATATATATATATATATATATATATATATATATATATTTAATTTTATTTGTACACGTTTAGAGATTGCAAGAAACAACGACAGGAAATTGTAAAGAAGGTTACTGTGCCTTTCTTGACTACAAAATGGCCGCCGTATACGCCGTTTATCGTGTAGAAGAGTTACAATAACAAGGAGAGGTAACTCGAGCAGATTTTATTACCGCAAGCACTAAAACTTTTAGGAAATACGAACGAGGGAGGGTCAAAAGTAAAGATTTGGTATTGATATCAACTAAATGCAAGTTTCACACAGTGAAATTACTACTTTTAACCCATCAATGAAAATAGACAAAACGAAAATGTTTCCATTGTTTTTTAAACCCGTAGCTTGCATAGAAGGCCAGCGTGCCAAACCCTGTCAAAAGCCTTGGAGATGTCCAGAGCAACTGCACGAGCCTCGCCTGACTCACTAAGGGCCTGGAACATGTACTCCGTAATGGTCGTTAGTATGTCGGCCGTGGACCTGGCAATGCGGAAGCCATACTGCCTGTCAGAACCACCCTGTATATCTTTTTCCTTTCTCTCAACCTCTGCAACTGTCATCACACCTATATCCCTTCCTTCTCTTGCTCCTTTCTAACTGGTTCGTCCCTCTCTTCTATCTAATTTTTACTCTTATGTAGCCCCCTGAACATCAGTGGCGCTACCGCCTTGCTCGGGGTGATATGATTAAAAAAAAGTTTAACTGTTTTCTTTTAATTTTTAAAAAGCCAGATCTCACGTTCTTTTTTTTTTTATTCAATTATTATTTTCTTTAATTTTATTTACACATATTTAGAGATTTTAACGAACAACGACAGAGAGTTGTAATGAAGCTTCAGTCAGATGCAACACGTAATACATGCTTGTGCTTTCCAGACATGACTGACTTGACAGATTTTCGGCAGTAGGTTACTATTATTTCTGCTGTAGACAAGTTGCCAACCAAGGCTACAAAATTCAATCGGTCCTGATATTTAACCCATACCTAGAGGAAGAAAACAAGTTTACTGCTCCCTTATTGAGCTGCAATGTGGTCACCGTGTAAACGCCTTTGATAGTGAAGAAGAGTTTCAATAAAGAGGGGAGGTAACTAGAACAGATTTTATCACCGCGGGCATAAAGTGAACTTTTAGGAAATACGAACTAGAGAGGGTCACAAGTAAAGATTTGGCATTTGTATAAACGAAAATAGGCAAGACTGAAATTAAAGTTAATTACATGCGCACGCATCAAAAATGATTTTATGTTACTATAAACGTTACTTCTAGTAGGTACACATAGTTGAATAAACAACCATGTTTTTTTGTTTTTATTTTTTGTTTGATTTTAGTTGACGAAATTAAAATACAAATTCGATGTACACTTTCTTTCATATGTACATCTTTAATATGCTTATGGTGATTTATCCGTTAGAGTGAAGTGTGTGTTGAAACAGATTAGTTTGATTTGGTCTTGTTAGTAAAATAGTCCACTATAAGAGAGGTACAAAACAAGAAAATCAAATTGTATATAGAAACAAAAATTATATATATATATAAATCAATTAAGGTTGTTACAAGAGTAATGTCTTTTGGTCGGTACAAGGTCGTTAAAAGGCTCGTAGAAGTCCTTACAAGAGTGACTTTATGTTTATGCAGACAGGAACGTATGTGTGTATGTATGTATGCATGTTTGTTGGGTAGGAGGGTCTGAAGTTTGAAGTATTCGCTCAGTCTTAAAAGGTTCCGTGCGGTTATCAAGTAGACGGGTGAACGCTGAAGAAGAAGAAGATGAGAGGTGAGTGGTGAGAGGTGAGGGGTCAGAGCTGAGAGGTGAGAGAGAAAGATAGAAACAATAATAATAACGATCGCTTGACGTTGTCAAGTGTACGTGTTAATTACGCTCGTATTTTTCACACAGCAACCGTCTCTTTGTGTCGTCATTTTATTTCGTTTTCTGGGGCTGCCAACAGGTCATTCACTCCCTGATTATTTCTGGGCTTTCCTCTGGACGACAAACAAACTTCGTGAAAAGAGTTCGTAAAAAGATTTTGTTGTTTATATATATATATATATATATATATATATATATAAACAACAAAATCTTTTATATATATATATATATATATATATATATAATTAAAGGTTATTTGATTTTTTTAAAAATGTTTCCTAGTTTTCTATTGGCCGAAAAACGTTTCCCATCAAGATGTGAAATTTCGCGAGTTTTGTGTGCACTAAGCAAAGTTTGTAAATTCAAGAAAATTCGTTTTTTTTTTCTAACAAAAGCAATGGGTCATATTTGAAATTTGAATTTAGAACTTGTTTTGCTCACTACATGCTTTGAAACTCTATACCGGTAGATATTAATTTCACTTAAAGTTAACTAGGGCATGAAGTGGCTTGTAAATTTCTAATGCCTCCAAACAAAACTGCTTTCTTTTAACCACCATAGAAAAACTTCCCTGCCAGTCATCAGCATAGTTGATACTAGTCTCCTGGAGAGTAACACACAGTGCATCCTTGGACCTCACTTTTTTCAACAGACCTGAAGTGGAACGCTTACATCAAATTTTTGCGGCATCTACTGCTAGGAAGATTAGATCAGTGCGTCGGTCTAGAAAGTATTTCTCGTCATAGTCCATCTTAAACATTTATAAACCTACCATTTTTCCGTGTATTGGATACTGTTGCAGTTTGTAAATTTCTAATGCCTCTAACACAAAACTGCTCCTCTTTAACCATCGCAGATAAATTTTCTTGCACTTTATCAGCATAACCGATGCAAGCCTCCTGGGGAGCAACACACTGCGCCTGCTTGGCGTCACTTTTTCAACCGACCTGAAGTGGAACGACTTCATCAGATCTATAGCTACATCTATGGCTAAGAAACCTGACTCTCTGTGTCGGACCAGAAACTTTTTATCATTTAAAAAATCTACGGTATTACTAGAGGAATGTTTGATTTAATCCAATCGTTCTTATCAAATCGTGAAATGTAGGTCGTTTTGAAAGAGTAATCTTCCATATGCTTTCATATGAACGCGGATGTCCCTCAAGGTGTTATTCTAGGTCCTCTGCTGGTTTTGATTTTCATCAAGGATCTTCCTGATGTAATCAGTTCCCAAGTAGGCAGATGCTACTACGTTCAGTCCCATCTCAATCGAAAACTTTGCCAATGCTGAAAAAGTAAGCATAGCTGCTGTTATAAAACAGAACTCTAATTAGTGGTTAATAGGAGCAGGACATGTAAATTCTTAAGCCTCTAAATCAAAACAGTTCTCATTTAACAAAATTACCTGCCCTCCATAAACGTAAACAAAATTCCTTGCCCTCCATCAGTTTCCTCGAGAGCAACACACTGCAATTCCCTGGCTCCATTTTTCCACCGACCTGAAATGGAATGACGACATCGAATCTATAGCTTCGTTTACTGCTAGTAAAATTGGGTCACCATTCCGGGCTAGAACATTTTTTTGCGTAAGAAGCGATGTTGCACATTTATAAATCTACGGTTCGTTCATTGAATAGTGCTGCCATATCTAGTCGGCGCTCCTGCTATTCAAGTCGGTGTTCTTAAAAAAATACAAAAGAAGTATCTGCAATCTAATCGATCCTGACTAGGTATAAGTTAGGTTTAATTGGAGGAGATAGATCTATCTATCGCCCGGTTCACACTCCACCCATGTCTATTGAACAGGTTAAGAGGCTCATCCCCTGTTCCCTGTTTAGGATGTGGTTTCGGCATTCTCTTTTCCAATCTTTTCACTTTTTTTTTTCAATTGGAGTAGATAGATCTATCTATCGCCCGGTTCACACTCCACACACGTCTATTGAACAGGTTGAGAGGCTCATCCCTTGTTTCCTGTTGAGGATGTGGTTTCTGGCTTTCTCTTTTCCAATCTTTTCACTTTTATTTTTCAATTGGAGTAGATAGATCTATCTATCGCCCGGTTCACACTCCACCCATGTCTATTGAACAGGTTAAGAGGCTCATCCCCTGTTCCCTGTTTAGGATGTGGTTTCGGCTTTCTCTTTTCCAATCTTTTCACTTTTTTTTTCAATTGGAGTAGATAGATCTATCTATCGCCCGGTTCACACTCCACACACGTCTATTGAACAGGTTGAGAGGCTCATCCCTTGTTTCCTGTTGAGGATGTGGTTTCTGGCTTTCTCTTTTCCAATCTTTTCACTTTTATTTTTCAATTGGAGTAGATAGATCTATCTATCGCCCGGTTCACACTCCACCCATGTCTATTGAACAGGTTAAGAGGCTCATCCCCTGTTCCCTGTTTAGGATGTGGTTTCGGCTTTCTCTTTTCCAATCTTTTCACTTTTTTTTTCAATTGGAGTAGATAGATCTATCTATCGCCCGGTTCACACTCCAGCCACGTCTATTGAACAGGTTGAGAGGCTCATCCCTTGTTTCCTGTTGAGGATGTGGTTTCTGGCTTTCTCTTTTCCAATCTTCTCATTTCTTTTTTTCAATTGGAGTAGATAGATCTATCTATCGCCCGGTTTACACTCCACCCACGTCTATTGAACAAGTGAAGAGGCTCATCCCTTGTTCCCTGTTTAGGATGTGGTTTCCAGCTTTATCTTTTCCAATCTTTTCACTATTACGTAGCCCCCTGCACATCAGTGGCGTCACCGCCTTGCTTGGGGTGATACGATTAAAAAAAAAATAAATAAAAAAGGAAGGTATCTCCACATCATTCAATTTCTCACCGACGTGACGTGGCTTTTCTCTGTCTTTACTTTAAATATGTCTATGGCAACTGCTGTGACAAACCTTTTCGATGGTTTCCCAACAACATGAATTTAAGCGCGCTACTTGGTTGGCATCTAGGCCCCACCTTTTTACAGATAAAAGAGTTAAATCTAACTACCACTTCTACTCCAAAACCATCTTTTCTTGCACTTCCCGCCTGTGAAATCCCTTTCCGCATACTTGCTTCTCTGATGGCTCTAAACTCAAGGAATTTAAATGTCAACTGACACCTATTTTCTTGAATCTATGCCCCTTTTTCCAGTTCTCAATAGCCACCGTACAGTCTTTGATCTGCGCACTTTTGGCGGCCCCGCCTTATTCGGAGGGAAATGATTAAAAAACAATGATCAAGATTTTTTCATTAAGACAGGTGTACCAACTAAATATAACCCTAATAGTTAGTCCTTTCTTCCCCTTTCCCTTTACTGCATTGTCAAAGAGTTCATTCTGTGTCGACCATCAACACGTTGCCATCTGTGCATCTTATGTTTGAAAATTTCCACCAATATTAAATATGGTAGGCATCTAGTTATTTTTAAATGGTATCCATACAAACGACGGGGTTATTTACATGCAAATTGGTACTTCTCTATGGTATCAGGTTTTCTGGGAGCCCTGCTTTAGAACAGAATCCGACCCTTCGTACTGGGAACCATGTTTAATAACTGTATAGTTGTGCTCTTGTCTGGAACCTAGCCTAGTTCCGGAGATTCTATTTCCACGGATAGCAACTTATCTCTGTCCAAAAGTAAAAGGCGAAATATTTAAATGCTTTCATGATACTGATCACAACAATTGGACAGGTGTTAAACATATACACACATCCGAATGAGGTGCTAAATTGAACTGATTGACATAAAATAAAGTATATAGATAATAATGTTTCATTTCATTCTTGTAGATACATAACACAATTTAAATATTTTCTTTACTTTCTTTTTCTATGTGTTGGGTCCCTTTAAGACTTTGTCGATAATCGTTCCCCACAATTTCCGGGCTTTTGTAGCACTTAATAAACTTTGTTTTTTTTTTTTTGTTTTGTTTTTTTTGTTATCTTTCCTAAAATCTAGTTGGGTAGATTATGCGTTGTATTTCCCCTCCTTTCTTTACTGAGTATTAAATTTCACAAGCCTTCTTTCCTTGTTATGTGCCTTTCTCTTCTTGATGTTAAATATAATTTTTTAATTCCATTTTGTCCAAAACTTCACCGTTGTTTACGTGTTCGGTCCGTGGTATTCTCGGCATACATATGTAAAAAGCGCATTTCTCTTGAAAAAGATAAATAAAAGATTATATTTTCAAGAAAATAAAGAGCGGTTAGTAAGCATCGTTAAATCCCACTATAGTTCACACACACACACACACACACACACACACACACACACACACACACACACATATATATATTCACAGTCAGGTTAGCCAAACGCAGACGACAATTCTACTCCTGCAGCTTCCTCTCTCGGACTTCCCGCCTGTGGAACTCACTCCCGTATTCTTGCTTTCCTGACGGCTACAACCCCCAGAAATTTAAATGCAAAGTTAATACTCATCTACTAACCACTGGCCTCTAGCTCTCTCCCCTCCCCTGTATAACCTTCCCTTTCTCTCCACCTATGTATCTGTCATGGCACCTGCTTTATCAGCTTTCTATTGTTCCTTTCTAACTAGTTTGTACTCCTCACTCTTTTTTAATTAATCTTTTTACATTTATGTAACCCCCTGCACATCAGTGGCGTTTCCGCCTTGCTCGGGGTGAAATGATTAAAAAAAAAATATGTCAACATTTCTCAGAAAAACATAAACATGTAGGAAATATCAGACAGATTTTAGTCAATAATACAATAATCCTTATTCATACACACAGTAAAAAGAACCTTCAGATATTGGAGGCCATGTACATTAAATCCAAACAACCCACACTTAATAAAATCACCTTTAAATCCGGTCATAACATGTTACATTGCATTGGAATACATGGTTCTGTTGTCATTCGCGCTATCCCGCGGTGTGACGTCATAAAACCGCATCGCAAATTTAAGAACTGCGTTTGTTATTTTTGGTAACAATTGCCGTTGCCTAGCGGAGTTTTATGTCAGCACAAAATAAAATCGTCGGTGATGGTGGATGTTATTGTGTTACCGCCTTGGTGACCTCTCTGAAGATGGCTTATGAGAGCCGAAAGCTTAGAAACAAATTAATAAAAAAGTTATCCAGGTGTTGGAGAATTTTTGTCTTTATTTTACTTTGAAATTAAATCCAAAATACGATGTTTAGAACGGCTCATGATTAGACATAATAGACATTCATTGTCGCTTATATTTAACAGTATATGTTTAGAAAATTATTTGCTGCCTCGATACACTATATATATGCATATATATATATATATACATATATAGTATGCTCATATATATATATATATATATATATATATATATATAAGTGTGTGTGCGTGTCTATATATATATACATGTATAATACTTAGTTTTCGGTCCTAATAGGGTTAGACCAGTACATATTTGTATTAAAAAGTGTTCTATACAATTATATTGTAGAACTTTTGAATATTTTTTTTATTTTTAAACGAGTTATTTCGCTAACTTGGTTCCCACCATGTTATTAAAAATGAAAAATATATACATGTATATATATATATATATTCAAACTCGACACCCCGATTTGTCGTTCCGAGTTGACATCCACTGTACCACAACGCGCATCATCCTTTTAAGAAGTAGAAAACATCATGTGACACAAGTCCGAATTTTTTATAACTGATGTAAATTAATTTTTTTTCTTCACAAATGGCCAAAACAAATAACTTGCCGGCACTAATGTGAAGAGTGATAATGAGACGTGGACTGCAGTATTTTAGCCAGGTCTCGTTAAAAGTCACGATTTTAAAAATGGAACTGAAAAAAACAATTTCAGAATCACACCGCCAAAGGGCAGCCACAGTGTTGCTGTCATCTTTTAATAAAATATAAAATTGCATTTCTTAGGTGTGTACTTTACATATTTGGTTGATAATATTGGCGGGACGTAAGTGGTTTTTAATCGGTTCACCCTAAGTAAGGAGGGACCATCACTATTGAGCAGGGTTAGGGTTAGAGAAAAGACTGTGTACACTTGGTATTGCAAAAAGATAAATGAGGAATTTAGAATATAGAAAATAAGAATTGACGTTGCATTTGTTGTGGAGTAGTTTTTGTACTGAAGATTATAATCGGCCCATGTCGGTTGCTAAACGACTTAAAGCACCCAAAATTTTAAGAAACTTGGTAATCTTCCACTGAAAGCTGACACCTTAGGATTCGGCTAACTGCCGGCTAATATCAACTGCCTAGTTTTCTGAACTTCAGTAAGAACTCTAAAGAACTCCTATGAACTTCCCAAGAACTTCTCTAGAACTTCCTCCCGTTAACTTCCTGTTAACGCTTATTAATATAGGAGGGAGAGTCCATTATCTGAGGAATAGGTGTGTTTCCCCATAACAGCATTTGAATTTTTAAACATTGTAGCTATAAAGAATGCAAGATAGGCAGTAAGTGCGAGAAAAGAAACTGTTGGAGTAGTAGTAGCGGTTATATTTAACTATTTTAACGGGGGAAAGGGTGGGACTTAGATGCCCCTGTAGTAGCTCACTTACATTAATGTGGTCTGGGAACAAGAAAAAAAGCTCATGTAATGACTCCACTTGAGATAGGAAGATAGAGTAAGGTCGAGGAGGCGCAGTGTATTGCTCTCAAGGAGAATCGCTACATCCATGCTTATGGAAAGCAGGAGGGTCTGTCTGTGATGATTGACAGACAGCAGCTTCGTCTTAGACGCATTAAAATTTAAAAGCCACTTCTTTCACCATTCAGCCAGAGGGTAGATCCCTTTCAAGATCAGCAGTTATGTTTGTCTGCCTCGCCAGATTTCTTACTGATGCGGGAGTAAATTTTGGTGTCATCTACGTAGATGCCTACTTGGCATTTGATCACGTCTGGGAGATAATTTATGAAAATATCCGGAAACAACTGACCATCTTGAATCATTTTGCCGATGTTAGCGCCAAATGAATTATAAACATTCCGCATAATAGAGTAGGCTAATATGTGCACAGAAAAATACATTTGATATAAAATACTTCAGTACAAATAATTTATTTCTCCGTCGACTGAGAATACAATTACATTCCCCACAGAAAGGTAAGAAAGACATACCTTCCGGGCGAATACTTTCTGGCTTAATTATAAGCCGGACCTCCGTCTATATTTTAATTTTATCAAAAAGGACCTCATCATAAAACATGACTATGAGGATAGGCGTAAGACCAATGTAACGGGATTTATACCAGGGTGATTCAATAAATAAGGTGGCTTTTTCGGTATAAGGACTTCTACGAGGGCATTCAATAAGTAAGGTGAATTTTTTGGTATTAGAACTTTTACAGGGTCATTCAATAATTAAGGTGAATTTTTCGGTATAAGGACTTCTACGAGGATCATCCAATAAATAAGGTGAATTTTTCGGTATATGGACTTCTACAAGGGTCCTTCTATAAATAAGGTGAATTTTTGGGTATACGGACTTCTACGAGGGTCATTAAATAAATAAGGTGAATTTTTCGGTATAAGGACAGTTAATACAGATAGAAGCTTACTTTTTTAATTTTTTTCCTTTACTTCTTTTTAAAAAGGATTTAATCTTTTTTTTCCACATTGAAATAAAACTTCGAGAGTTTTGGAGATTAACAAAGATGGCCGACCAAAAAGTATGCTCCAGGATTGGAAAGAGGTTAGTTATCAAGTTTTTGGTTGCTGAAGGGTGTAAACGAGTTGAAAATCATAGGATAATGTCAACTGTGTATGGTGCCAAATGTTTCAGCCAAAAAATATCTACAAGTGGGCTAAATTGTTTAAATAAGGACGGAGTAATGTTAAGGATGAAGACAGGCGTGGGGGGCCTACAGTAGTGAGGTCTCCTGAGGTGACTGAATCAGTCACTGAACTTGTTTAATCTGACAGAAGGATGACAGTGGATGACATTGCAAGAACTCTGAGCCTACACAAAATTGTCCATGATGACCTTGCCTACTCGAAGGCTTCACACAGCAGCCCAAACGGTGCAAACCGTCAAAGAGCTGGGCTTGGAATTGCTCCCTCATCCCCCTTACAACCCAGATCTTGCCCATCTCAGATTTTCACCTGTTTGGTCCATTGAAAGCGTTTACGAGAGGCACGAAGTTTGAAAGTGACGATGAAGTCAAAAGTGCTGTGAGCGATTGGCTGAGACATCAGTCCAAAGGTTTTTACGCTGAGGGAATACGGAAGCTTGTGCACAGATGGGAAAAGTGTGTAACACTGTTGGGAGACTACGTTGAAAAATAATAAAAAAAGAAGCTTCTATCTGTATTAGAAGTCCTTATACCGAAACATTCACCTTATTTATTGAATGACCCTCGTATGTAGCAATTGGCTCAATTTGGCCAGATACTCATGGCTTAAAACGATGACCAAACCGAGGGTGGAGTTCCGAAATTAGGAGTTTACCTTCATCCATCCACTGGATGTAGTGGGCCAGAAAATGCTGGTCACTGTGACCAGCTTAAACCAACTTGCAGGAAGTGTGAAGAGACTGGTCACCTCTACTCTTACTGCCCAGTGGAGAAGGCGTCTGGTATTCTGACCTCCGTTGACCAAAATCACCCTTTGGCGAAGACTTTTATATCCGTCACACTTGTAATAGACAGGCCAGCAACAAGTATCGGTGTGGTAAAGCATTCAGTTGGGTCCATTTCGCGGCCCTCATTTCCTGAAAGCCTTTGCCCGTTGCATGTGTGGTTGCGGAGAAAAAAGTGGGAATGGTAGGTCGCTGTTAAGACCAAGGGGAAACTCTAGACTGCGAAACCTCTGTTCTCAGAAACCTCTACGGCACAAGACACACACAGCACTACTAATTGTACCAGTTTCATGGGCGATACTAGGCCAAATATACGGAATAGATCCGACAACAGAAACTCCGATACGAGCTCAGTTTTCAGGATTGGAGCAGCTAAAAGAATTGATAAAGAATAAATAGTATCAGAAACATCTTTTTAAAAACATTGGCTCGTTTTTCTCGGCATCATCGTTCACTTCTTTCATAAAGCAGATTAAGGTTTCAACTCCTACTATTAAATCATTAACTCGCACACCAAACAAAATGACCACCCTGAAGAGTGTTTCAATTGCCAAAACTCCAACAAAAATATGATTTATCCTGTATCCCGTTCTAAGACATCCCTTTCAAATACACCCATGAACATGCCGAAGAAATTGAAAAAACAGAAAAGTCAGCACAACCGATCAGCTAAAAAAAGCATCACCAACATGAAAAAATGATCCAAACCTTCTTACAATACTAGATTGGAACCTGTGCTGAGTGACATGAACAGGCAGATGGAACAATTATACCGTCAAGGAAAATTAAAGATTTTAAAGTTTTGCTAAAACTTAAAAGAATTTACGGTAAAGACGGTCAAGTCCTTAAAAACCTTCCAAAAGCAAATAGGATTTTGATCGTAGTAAGTTCTGAACAGGGACCTCAAAAGATTTGGGCAATTTGCAAGAAGCAAAATGCGTATTTTTCACGTTCCCGCCGTTGGCGTTTATTAATAGAAGACAATGCCAAAATATTAAATCAGTTTTGTTCAAGGAAGCGTCCGCTGTTTGTTTAACACTTCATTTATAGTGCCTAAATTTAACATTTCCCTAGAACACTGGTTCGGTGTTTGTCGGTGTTCTCTCCTCAGCCATGGTTAATGCAGATACTCAAGCCTAATCGGACTGATAATAGCATTCTAGTTAGCTAGTTTGAAGGCTCTGGGCCTGGGGTCGGCATCTCACAGGACGAGATCTACTTGCGATATTCAGCGTCTCGGAAAGGAGGTATGCTGTGTACCGATCCAGTTTTCAACTCGAGACTATTTTGTATACGAAGTGTGTCCTCTATTCAGCATATTTTGATGGACGCTGTAGAGTTTGTGAATACGGCGTGTGCTCTTGTCTTCGCAGGTCCAGAGGATAGACTTTGCGTGCTGGATGTTACCATAATATATAAATCTTTTAGTCTCATTGGGATTTTTGCGCCCAAGGACTATGCCTAAATTTGAGATTCCTCAGCTTATGCTTCGCATCGTGTTCCCAAACCGAATATGTTCGTAAGCAGATGAAAATAAAGAATTATGGACAAAATATGCCATTAAGTACATGCCATCCTTGAGAAGTATGCACTTTTTGCGAGGTGCAGGCACACCGTTAATCACAAGGCAAGTGCTCTTTCTATCGTTCCTGGTAGCTCTCGTGTTTCACTTACGGGTGACGAATGGCCACTCTGACGTTGTTAGTGATATCAGTTGTTAGTGACTGGGTCCGTTCAAAGTGGTTTAATTGGTGTGATTCGTTTAATGAAGCAGGAGTCTCGCTCGATATTGCCTTGAGCACCTGAGTTAAAATGCCTCACTAACGATGAGGCATTGCTCGCCAGGCTGGTGATGCAAAAAGCTCTCTGGGCTGGCACAATACTTTTTCTAGCGGGCTTGGGAAATTCTCCCAATTACGTCCGCTGTGATGAGTCGATTGATACCCTGGTTCACGCCTTTTTTCATTGCAAGGTGGTAAACTCGTTGCGCAAGTTTATTAACGATGTCATGGTTCGCATGCTGCGCGGCGAATCCTTTGTTCTTGAGGCTAATTCTGCTTGTAACAATGTGGGAACGTAGTTGACTAAGGCTGAGTACTAGGTGTACTTGTGCCTACTAGTTGTTATGTAAGTTTAGGATGTGGTCTTCCGGCTTTCTTTTTTCCAATCTTCTTACTCTTTTCTTTTTTTTCTCAATTGGAGTAGATAGACTAAACTATCGCACGGTTCACACTCCACCCACGTGTTTTGAACAGGTGAAGAGGCTCATCCCTTGTTCCCTGTTTAGGATGTGGTTTCTGGCTTTCTCTTTTCCAATCTTTTTACTCTTAAGTAGCCCCCGCGCATCAGTGGCGTTACGGCCTTGGTTGGGGTGATATGAATAAAAGAAAAAAAAGGAAAAGCTGTAATATGGACGAAGCAACAGAAGAAGTTCTATGGAGACAATAAATTTATCTCTTCCTAACTGATATTATTCTTTAAGCATCAGCTTAAAATCAAAACCAAGACGGAAAGGTGACAACTCCTTTCTTCAGAATTTGGCAAAAGGAGGGTGAATATTGCGCGTATCTGCCGAGTGAAAGGAGCTGACAGAATGGCATTTTAATGCCGGTTAAGGATGAGGATATTAGGAGCCCCGTATTAAACAATGATGTCTCTGCCCAAAATAGGTTAGCGAGGGGGTGAATGCTGACTGGCCCATTTTAATTTGGTCCCCACTTTCTTTAGAATGATCCTCTAGTCTCTTACCCCGTTAAGTGATCAGAAATTTCAGTTCTCTGGTAAATATAGGACACATTTTTTATCGAGTCTGTCCTTTCGTAATTGTAGTCATGTCTGCATGTATGAGTAACTATTTGTGTGAATGGTTGGTTAAATAATTGATTTTTAATTCATCTAAGTCCTACGTTAATTTTATCCCGTAAAATAGATATTTCTGTCACAATTAAGGAGTTTGAAGTGTTATATTACTAACATCATTTTGTTTATTTTCATGTATTTATAGTGTTATGCATATTGTAAATATTCATGACGGTTTTTATTTTTAAATGTTGTTATTATATTCAATGAAGTTTCCATGATGTCCTAAGTAATCCTCATTTGTACAAATTGTATTAAACTGGCAAGTAAGAATGCGATATATATGCGCAAAATTATTGCATTGCTTGTTTGTGTCAATGATTGTGGCTAGCTAAGTTTAAGATACGGCATATGATGACCATCCCCACACTTGTCCTTGAGCCACACTTGTTGTATTTTCACGAAAATAAATACTAATTTATTAAAGCTTACGTTTAAGCCACTACGAATTGTCAATGACAATTTAACTAGAGAGTCTACTGGATGTTGACCATTCCGCCACATAAGTTTTGTTAAATTCAAACCAACTTTTTAATTGTATTTTTGTAATCTTTAAATAATATAATCTTGATAATGTCTTCAACGGTCGAAGGTATTTGAAGCAAAACAGAAATATTAAGTACTTTAGGCTATCCTCAATTCTGTACATTTTGAGATGACAATTATGAAAAATACATTGAAAAGGGGAACAAATAAACAGTTGAATTTAACAAATAAACATAGTTGAATTTAACGCTGGGATCGTCTCCTCCAGACTGATAAATCAAGAAGTCACCTTCCTGACAATTTTTAAACACACACACACACACACACACACACACACACATATATATATATATATATATATATATATTTCATAAAATGTAGTTTTTAAGCTTGGTATATTTATTAGTTAAAGTGCTCAATATCAAAGATAATGTATACATATACAAAAGTGGACATTGAAATCAACACCCAGAGACGACAGTCTGTTTCATGCTAAACGCCTTATGTCCTGACGGTTTCGTTTAGCATGAAAATGACTGTCGTCTCTGGGTGTTTACTTCGTTGTCTACTCTCTCTCTCTCTCTCTCTATATATATATATATATATATAAATCTCTCTCTTTCCCTCTTTATAGATAGATAGATAGATAGATAGATAGATAGATAGATCATTAATTATTACTTTAGAACAATGTATAATGGCCGGCCACTCGTATTCGAGAATACCCGTCTACCAGGGAAGATAACTAATCTCCATTGCAGACACCTACTCGGTGTTTGTTCAACACCCACAACGTCAACCTGTCGTTGATACTGAAACTATGCTGAGCGGGCCTTTGTTCCAGTTTCTGGAAGAGATCGCGTCCTCTATCGTGAACAACAGTCTGAACAAGCCAAGACGTTCAAACCCTCGGGCATAGTGACTTGTAACTTCGATCTAGTACAATTATCAACAGCTCCTCAAAGAGAGCCATCTACCCAATTTCACTCATAAGGCGTGAATCAAACCGTGGTAAGGTTTTCAGGCACTTTCCAAAGCTACCGCACCCTGGGATCGTCTCCTCCAGACTGATAAAATCAAGAAGTCACCTTCCTGACAATTTGACCATGGTGAGATTCGAACCTAGGCCTCATGGTCAGAAAGCAAACGTTCTAAACAACTCCGCGGTATATTCATTAAATCAGACGTGCTGTGTCCGACCACTACTATAAGTTACATGGGCCGACCTGAAGCAGACTACCACCACGTTTAATTTCGTTGTTTTTCATATTTTTAACTTTTTTTTTACTTTTATCAGCGCAATCCTATCGATTGTCACTTAAACTTTCCGATTATCAACACAAATTTTCAAAAAATTACAATATGTAAACAAATTTTTGGGGGGTCATTTTTTCATACAACGCTAAAGTAAATCGATCCTCCATTTTCAAACCGCACGCGTTAGGGTCGCTTTGTTTATGTTAATTTCGTTGTTTTTCATGTTTTTTTTTGTTTTTTTTTTTACTTTTTTCAGCGTAGTTCTACCGATAGTTACTTAAACTTTCCGATTATCAAATAAAAATTTTAAAAATTACAATATTTAAACAAGTTGGTGGGGTCAATTTCTCATACAACGTTAAAGTAAATCGATCCCCATTTTCAAACCACTATAAGGTTGTGTGAGAAACTGGCCCCCACCACCAAATTGTTTAAATAGTGAAATGTTTGCAAATTTTTTCTGTCATTCATAAAGTTTCAGGTGTAAAAGTTAATATTGCACTGAAAAACTCCCAAAAATTTGATAATGAACAAATTTACAGGTGGCGGTAATGTCGGACCGGCGACTGGTTTCAAAATGGAGGCATGATTTACTATAACGTTGTATGAGAAACTGATCCTACTCAGAAGATGCTTAAATATTGAAATTTTTCAAAATTTTTTTGTCAATCGTAAAACTAAGCGGGTAATCGATAGGACTGCGCTGAAAAAAGTAAATAAAAGAAAAAAATGAAAAACAACGAAATTAAACGTCGTGGTGGTGGTAGTCTGCTTCAGGTCCACCGTTGCATGTTTTTACACAATCACCAGGCGGTCAGCAGCTGTAATGCAAAAAATGGAAACCTTTATTAACCTCAAGCAAGACTGAGATGGATAAAAATATTGATTGATGTGTCTGATTAAAATGGGTAAATAATTTACAAAAAAATAAAATGGATTGAAAGTTCACTAGTTTCAGTTCCATACGGTTTAGCTAAGGCCGGGCGCATTTACGATATCCCAAATCATCAAAACATTAATTGTAAAATGCGGTACACTTTTTTTTTCTTTTTTTTTTTATATAAGCGTTTCACCCCGAGCAAGGCATGTCACTGCCACTACTGTGCAGGGGGCTACGTAGAGTGGAGAAAGGCTGATTAAATATAGGAAATAACAGAGGGTGGGTGATAGGCGGGTGAGGATACCGAGAATGAGGGTTGGGTAGATGAGAGTGTTGTGAAAATAGTTGGGAGTTAGTGTGATAGGAGGTGTCTATTGACCCTACATTTAAACACCTGGAGATTGTAACTGTCGGGAAAGCAGACTTGTGGAAGGGAGTTCCACAGGCGGGAAGCGCGAGAAAAGAAGCTGTTGGAGTAGAATTTACGGTTATATCTTATTTGTTTAACTGTAAAAGGGTGGGACCTAGTTGCTAATCTAGTATCTCGTGTAAATTCATGCTTAGGCGGCACCAGTGATCTAAGCTCATCGGAGCAGAAGCCATGAAAGTACTTGTAGAAGAGGCTCAGGGAAGCTACATCACGCCGGTGTGAGAGCGGCTGCAGAACTTGAAAATATGAGAAATCGTTTTATTGATTTTTTTTTATAATCATATCGCCCCAAGGAAGGCATTTTACCGCCACTGTTCTGCAGGGGGTTACATAAGAGGAAAGTTATGAGAAAGAGTGACAGGTTAAAGGGGGTGTCATGAAATAGGTAAGAGAAGGATAAATGTGGCTATAAAAATGAGGGATCAATTTATATATTAATTGTAATGTAGAATTGATCCCCCACTTTATATATCCACATTATAATAGTATAGATTTTTTTTTTATAATCATATCACCCCAAGCAAGGCATTTTACTGCCACTCTTTTGCAGGGGGTTACATAGGAGGAAAGTTATGAAAAAGAGTGACAGAAGATTATCCCGCAGTAGATTGTCTTTGCTTTCTGCGATAGATTAGTTGCCAGCCAAGGTTATAGAACCCAATCTGCTCTATTATTTAACCCATAACTGGAAGAAAGAGACGGATTAATACCTTTCCCAAGGGTATTTGTGCGTAAAAGAATGCAAGGAATTCAACTGAAATTCTAACTCGGCACCCAGATCTGTCGTTCCGAGTCGATATCCACTGTACCACAACGCACATCCCTATTAATTTAAATATAACAAAACCTGAATATTGTGGCTTCAAGGTGGCTTTATTGCCCTCTTCGGACCACAATCTTTGCCTGATTCCTCGCACAGCTGACCAAGTTATTTGTTAATCTAAAAGAATGAATGCTAGATTGTATCATCTCGACGCGGTCTCTAATCATGTTTTTACCTTCATTTGCCGCGCAGAAATTCAGGAAATAATAGTTGACTCATTCGAATTGATCATTATCATTCTTTGTGTTTTGCACGCAGAAAAACACGCTTCACAAACGGAACGAGGAATGAGTATTTACGTTCTCGATTTTGAAAGGTTAATAAGTGAGGTGAACCTTTTATATCGTTCACATTTCCCGCTCTCCAGAAAAGTACTTCTATTTTTCTAGTCTTTAGCTTTGTCTCATCAATTCTGTTTTCCTAGAACAGTCATTTTTACGATCCCAAGGGTCCTCTTTTTGTCGTTTATTATTTAATCTGGTCAGGTTTCGTCGATTGGATTGAGGGGATTGTTATGGATGGAATGCCCCGCAAAAAAAGTCTTTTATCCTTTTTGTTTTTATGATAGTCTTTGTGTTTTGTCCACAGGCTTTATTTACCAAACTAACTCCATTCGCAGAGTTGCTTAGGCATCATTCTCATTTACTGTGTTCTTGATTTCATTTACCATTCACGTTAAATTGATGTTTCTCGTGTCATGTTGTTTAACGTGATCATTATTACTGAATAGTAGGGTCGATCCTCACTGGGTGCACCTTATAAAATTTAGCGTTAAATAACCCAATAAGTTTTGACATCACCTCCATTCAAACGAATCTCATATTTGGTGTTATATATAACAATTTTTCAAACGTGTTCTCCAGAGTTTTTCGTGCGTTTTTTGATCTGGCTGCGTTTCAGATAATTTTGAACAAAACCCTTTATTAAAACTACTTGAAGAGTTTGTTCTCGTTCCGCAGTTTATGTCTTGAGATATCTCGTCTTTTTTTGTTTTTAGTTTTGTTTTTGTTTTTTGTTTTTAATACAGCTCACTTGAATGAGCAAAGATGATGAAACGGCCGAAACGTTGTGACATAGCATGTCTAGTTGTCTTTTTCTTTTCAGATGTCCTCTACGTAACCATGACTATTTTCTTCATCAACAGCACCAAATCCAAACATAAATATAATTCCTAATTTCGGTATATATTTCTTCCTAAAAAAAACAAAAACAAAAAAAAACGACGCATTTGTCTTAACGAAAACGGTTACTGGACACATCAAATCACGCTTCATCTAAATATTTTTCTTAGTTATATTCTAAACGACATGATACATAATTTCTTACCTACAACTTATTACCAGTGAGGGTAATCTGGATTCACTTTTTCAAAAAATCATGTATTTTTACTAAAATATATATTCATCATCAGGACATAGGCGATCATGGCTCTCCACAATTCCCTGTTCTTTGTCTATATTAAACATTGTTCCACTGGCTCCGTCGCTATTTTGGTGTGATAGTGAGTGCAAAATCTCTCCTGGCATGATCCGTGGTGGTGTAAACACAATATAGCCTGTAGGCTATCCACACTAGAAAGATGGGTGCTGCGCTGTCAGTTCATCTTTAGTTTCTTTCATTCTATCGTCCAAGACTAAGTTAAATCGATATAAATTTTATTTAAATTTGGATTTTTCCTCCTGGTGTAACTTATGTGCGTCACGTTGATATCACTGATTTAGAGCTGTATTAGACTTTAAGAAAACAAGCTCTTTCTCCTAACTACAAATTTTTATACAGGCTTTCCTAATCTCTCGTAACGAGTCACGCTAACCTTGCATTTCACATAGAATTTAATCCCTTTTCGGGTTAGTTCATGATCTCTTCATTTCAACCCGTCCTGGCCATAACGTGTTTCGTAAGATATATGAGAATATGAGTTTTGTTCTCAGGCTACATTTGTGACGCAAACCATGACTAAAATGATTATCACTGCTCCCTATGCTAGGAGCTTGATATAAATGTTGATATATAAACTGACCAGATAGAAAGTTGTTTTTATTCTATTGACCGTGTTCTTTCTGGATGGGGGGGGGGGTATTGGTTCTTCCTAACTTCCTCTCATTTCTTGCTTTTATTATTTTTCTGGATTTTTGCTATCTTGCATAATCGCTGCTCTGTAGATTATTTGCTGCTTTCCCCTGTCTCTTGCTTTCAATCTGTCTTGAGGGTATAAAATTTTCCTAGCCCCCTTTCCTCGTTATCTGTTCTAAAAATTTCAATTGTTTCTTCTAATGCTTTTCAGTGTTATATAAATGAAAATAAAAATACTACAATTCTTTATCTATTTACATTTCTATTTTATATTTGGTGTTTTCTATCTTTATATCTTATGTTGGATAAATTTAATTAGTATACAAAACAAACATGTTCTTGTATAAATATATATATATATATGTGTGTGTGTGTGTGTGTGTGTGTTTGTGTTTTATGTTTGTGTGTTTCGTGTGTGCGTGCGTTTTGTGTGTGTATGTATGTGTGCGTGTGTGAAAAAGAGAAAGAAAAACTGACTCGTTTCTAAGCATGATTTTTTTGCTTATTTATTTTACTAGAAATGTCATTTTTGCTTATTTATTTTGCTAGAAATGTTGTGTGTGCGTGGGTCTTTTTTTTTTCTTTTGTGTGTGTGTGTGTGTGTGTGTGTGTGTGTGTGTGTGTGTGTGTGTGTGTGTGTGAAAATGAGAAAGAAAAAAACTGACTCGTTTCTAAGCTTGTTTTTTTTTTTTGCTTATTTATTTTGCTAGAAATATTGTCAGGGTTCGACTACTACGGACCAGGCATGCCTACGAAAATGACTTTTAGGTGTTGAAAAAGGCCTACCCATGCGCTGACAGGTGAAGCAGGTAAATTATTTGCCGTGTTGTTGTTACCAGTAACGACTTCATGAATCACACGGGAAATAATGCAAGAATCACCTGTGCATGTGAATGATTTACGTAAGCGAGTAATGCTTGTACTACACTTTACACAACTTTTAGATAAAGAGTGAGTGTTCAGAAGGAAAAACGAAAACCCTCTCAAGCGCACACTCACACACACACACACACATATATATATATATATATATATATATATATACAAAAGAATGGCCCTTGTTGTCACCAAAATTTCACGCATACGTGAATATTTAGCTCAAGTACTCGGTTTAAGACAAGGGCTATCATTTCATAAGAATTAACGTTGCCAAGAGTTTTTTGTTGTGTCTAAATAATCTAGATGTTGACCACTTTATTTTAATGAGGAGATAGGGATTTGTCTCTAGGGCTTTTCTTTTTTTTTTTTTTTTGTTGTCCTTGTTCGAGATTTTATCTTATTTAAGGGTATTTACGTCTTTTGGAAAGGTTTCCTGTGCTTCTACCAACGGTTTTGGCTTTCCTTTCATATATTTTCATATATATACAGTACTGTGCAAAAGTATTAGGACAAGAACTATTTTACCTTTTATGAGGCATCAAAATAAAGTTAAAATCACCCCTGTCCTAACACTTTTGCTCACGACCGGTAGTGTGCAAAAGTATTAGGACAGGGGTGATTTTCCTAAAAAAAACTCATTGAAATTCAAATACAGGGCGAAAAGCCAAGTAAATTTCTAATAAATATTAAATATTTAAAACTAATGTGTAAAAGAAATGTATTAAAAAGAAGATATATTTAATATTTCCTATTTTCTATTAAACAAGTTATTTCGAAAGTATTCACTATTCTGTTATCCTTGGATATAACTGACTTTTTTCTTATCCCCACCTCTCTCGAATTGATAAATCTAATGTTATTTAGCAAGACACACTTTGGGAACAAATAAAAGCTGCTTGGCAGGAGATACCATTAGATACATTGAAGAAGCATGTAATGTCAATACCTGACAGAATGAAGGCTGTGATCAAAGCGAAAGGCTATTATACTAAATATAAAATTTATTTTGTCACAAATATTTTTTTCTTATTAAAGAATTTGTCGAGTAAATCGAATAAAATTGTTTTAACTAAATTGTTTATTTTCTGTCAATATGCCTCTTAAAAGATAAAATAGTTCTGGTCCTAATACTTTTGCACAGTACTGTATATATACTAGGTGCGATTAGTAAATTGTCGCAATTATTTTGATGCCTCATAAAAGATAAAATAGTTCTTGTCCTAATACTTTTGCACAGTACTGTATATATACTAGGTGCGATTGATAAATTGTCGCAATTATTTTGATGCCTCATAAAAGATAAAATAGTTCTTGTCCTAATACTTTT